>QTSX02005414.1:0-20774 GCA_014839935.2 Entomophthora muscae
TTTATACCCAATAAATCTTAAGTATATTCACATTTTTGTCTCTGGTCTTCTGTACTTCTGCGCCTCTCTCTAGCCACAACTAGCAGAGATTATTCTTCCAGGGTGACAAGGTAAACACATTTGCCTTCCCTGTCATCTAACCAAGACTTAGTACAAATCCAATCCTAAGGTTAGGATTTCCTGTTGTGTGTCTGTGCCGCGCCTCAGAACACAACAGTCAAGTACAATAAGAGTGTATTATTGTTACTTCAGAATCCTGCCAAACCACCACAGACAGTGTTGCGTCCCAAATACCACAGGCCTCTCATATCACTTGGCGCAAGCAGCAACAGAACCCAGCCTGTTGCAGTAACCATCCACACAAATTGGAAATACATCTGTTCTCATACAGATTTTATCATCCCAAAATGCATAATACACCTAATAAAAACACATCTAGTCTTCTTCAAGAGCCAAAAATCTTGACAGAGAGCTTCTTAACATTTCAACCAACGCAAGGTAAATAAGTCACACCCAGCTCCTCACAGCATATTATTATCACTAATTAACACCTTCCTACACATTTAATTTTTTAACTTATGTTGTATTCTTTATTTTTGAGCATATGAAATTGCCTTGCTTTTGGGTTAACTTTCATACCTGTTTTATATTTAAGCAAGTTTTTATATGTAAAAAACATAGTAAATTTGATTTTTCTGCTTGACTCTGGCATACTTGACAGTGAGAATTCAGCTTTTCCAGCCTATTGACAGCACCAAACTCAACTTTTTACTATGTTTTGAATTTTCAACTCCCAATAAAAAAATTCCACATAACTATTTTTTATTTTTTTGCAATTATAATTTACTACTTTTCCTGCTACTCTTCATATACTTTTTGTATATTTTTTTGATTTTTAATTATACTTTTACATTAGTTTAGCACTAAGATGCTATGCTGAACCTAACATAGTTTGATGTTTCATCATAAAATCACTTATTTTCTATGTTTTAACCTTTATATCTATACTTTGAGTTCCTTTTTATCTTCTATTTACTTTTTTATGTTTTTTTTCTTGATGGATAAAGCTTTGTTTGCATACTTTTTTATGTTTTTTTCTTGATGTATAAAGCTTTGTATTGCATACTTTTTATTTAACTTTTACTTTTCTTTACCTCTGTGTTTATATTTTTCATACTGTTTTATTTATAAAATTAAACTTTTCTTTAGCCAAGATCATACAAATCCAAGGAGCCTACCAAGCGCCAAGCCTCAAAGGCTCAAAAGAAACTGCCTTCACCCCCAAGTGTGTCAAGATTCCTTCAAAGGCAAAGTCTCCAACTCCATCTCCTCCCACTCCTTCCCCCCTTCACCCTCATCTTCAACTTCCTCTCCCAATTGCTCAAATAAAAGTGATGCCTCCATCACTGACCACTCTTTTTACAAGTCAGAGGCCAACTCTGAACCCACCAAGGAGCACATATCAAGAAGTCAAAGGCTTTCAAGGAGTCCACCTCTTCTTCTGGTAAGAAAAAGGAGGCATCCAAGCAGGCCTCAAAGAACCCTTCCCCTCCCCCTCCTGATGGCTCTTCCCCCTCTCTCATCTGATCCCCAAGATGACCCTGAGGAGTACTCCAAGAAGTTCAATTCTTATGTCATGTGGCTTGGGATCCACTGGTCATCCACAATATCTATAATGTGGACGGAGAGTTTAAAGTTCTTAAGGGCTTCCCCCGGTACTTCCCAATTATTTCCGTAAAGGGCGGCCCTGACTATGTTGCTGATAACTACATTTTTAATTGTAACAATCAAAAGCGCCAAACCAGGAGAAAGCTCTTTGTCTGTGAGGATAAGACTTGTGGGGCACAGCTAAACACTGAGGGCTGGGAGCAAGTAACTGCCAAGAAGGGGGAGCACTCTTGTGAGCCCCCAATCATATTATAACTCAGATGTTAAAATGGTACCTTGTCCAGGTGATCCCAACATTCTCTCATCTCTGGGCATCTGATCTGGCTATAAAGGCCCTGCAGCATTTAAAATCCAACAATCTTAAGAGAATCTCACCCAGTAACAGTTAGTTAAGTTCATAAGCAATAATCATATTGCTGCCAAACCCTCTCCCCCAAGGCCTTGGACGTCCTCTCAGAGGTTACGCTCACACACAAGCTCAAACAGCTTCCAAGTGGGGAGGGCTTCCTCCTCCATGAAAATAAGCCCAGCAGCAATGACCGCATAATCTGCTATGCCACTCAGCAGAACCTGCTGGAGTTAAAAAGGGCTACAACTTGGCTAGTTGATGGTACCTTTGCCACTTACCCCCAGGTGTTCAAACAGCTCTGGATGATCCATGCCCAGATTGACATCTGTGTGATTCCACTTGCTTTCTTCCTTCTCCCTGGGGCCACCAAGGCCATCTACACCCATGCTTTTACCATCCTCTGCCAAGCACTTTCTCTCCTTCCTGACAACAACATTGCCAAGAAGTCCCCCCTACACCCACACCAACCCTCCTGCCGCTGACAAGGACCAGGCCACCCTGGACTTGGAGGAAAAGGTAAGACTGAGAGCTCTGGGACCTCACATTTGCATTACGGACTTCAAGCCTGCTCAGTTCAATGCATTTGAGCAGCTGTTCAGCAGGGGTGCCACTTCCACTTCCGCCAAGCAGTTGCTTGAAATGTGCAGGCCCAATGTGGAGCTTAGTACGTTGAGCTGGAGGGATACTTTGGACACCTGCAGATTTGTGCTTGCACAATTCAGTGTCTTGGCTTTTTTAAAGCCAGAGCACACTGCACAGGGGTTTGAGGTTCTCTCAAAGGATTCTTACGTAGTTAAGCACTTGGATTTAAAGCCTTTCCTTGAGTACTTTGAGCCCCAATGGATTAGGAAGGTTGTCACACAGAGGCGAGGCAAGGCCCGTGCCAAGGCCAGCTGGAATGTGTTCCGGGGGGCATCAACGGGGAGCTGAATACCACTTTGGCATTAGAGGCTTATCAAAAGCATCCTAAAGCCAACTTTGGGCTTCATCCAAAGTTCAATGAGTTATTTTCCTTCCTACAGCACAAACAGGAGAAAACCATCTCCAAGCTCCGTGACTTGGCAAACCATGTCCCCCACCAAGCCTACAACCCGCTCCACCCTCTTCACCAAGGCCATCCAGGGTGCGGCTAAGCACAAACACAAGGCCTCTGAGCTTAAGCAGCAGAATGAGCTTATTGCTACTGCCTTCCTGGAAGGGGCTAAAATGGAAAATGAGAAGAAGGGCAAAGAGAAAAATTGCTTGGTTCTATGATTTTAACTTCTAACATTTAACTTTTATTCTTACTTTTTAGTTTTAATCAATTAGTTTTTAGTCTTAATTTTTCTATTTTTCAATTAATTAGATAGTAATGGTTTATGTATTTATTGTAAGTTTGAGATGAATAGTTAAAGTTGAAAGTGAATGAAATATCTTAATTTTTGTTAATTTCCCAATAAAAACAAAAGATATCTACATTTTTTACTTATATGAACTATATCAAAAAAGTTTTAATATTTCTTCATATTTTGCATAACTTCTATTGTTGTGTTTTTGTTTATTTTTGTTTCATTGGAATCTTAATCTATATGGTAATCAAAATATTTTTATAATTAAGAGTGTAAATTACATAGTGAAATGAGAAAAACTTGCTTATTTCTCCTTATTTTTATTAATTAAGGTACTTTTTTTATTGCATTTTGAGCTCTCTGGGGTCAATTTAAGATAACATATCTGTAAAACGTAATTTTTATATTAAAAGACTTCAGAACATCAAGATCTGTAAATTAAAAAAATTTCAATTTCCAGTTGTCAATCAGGGAAAAAAGCTGAATGCTCACTTTATCATAGTGTCAAGCACTAAAGAGTTGCTCACCAGGGAGTTAATTTTACCACAGTTGCTGCAAAGACGGATCAGAGGCAAGGTAATTTGAGAAAATTTTGGATGAAATCCCTACAATAATTTGCCAGGCCCAAAAACTTCTCACATCCTTTCTGCATTTGGGCACCAGCCAGGCTGTTACTGCTTCTACTTTGTCCTTTGCCATAGAAAAACCGCCAGTCTTCACTATGTGTCCTAGGAATTTGACCTTGGACTGAAAGAATTCACATTTCTTAAGCTTGGTGTGTAAGTTGACCTGGGAGAGTTTTTCCAGTATAAAGTTCAGGTGTTGGAGGTGCTTTTTGTGTGAATTTCTGTATATGAGAATATTTTCAAGGTAGGCCGCACAGAACTGGTCTAGGTATTTTCCCAGGACTGTATTAATCATGCGCTGGAAGGGGCTGGAGCATTACATAGTCCAAACGGCATCACCAGGTACTTGTAGAGTTCATATCAGGTCTTGAATGCCATTTTATACTTGTTGTCTTCCTTGGTTCAGAATTGATTGAACACGTCTCAGAGGTCAACCTTGGAGTATACCTGAGCGCCTGTCAACACACCACACAAGTTATCAGCGTTAGGGATGGGGTAACAGTTATTCACTGCAGTTCTGTTCAGTTTCTGATAGTTTACACATGGACGTATTCCATCATCCTTTTTCCTACAAACAGTGTGGGTGACAAGCAAGAGCCTTTGACACTCAGATGAAACCCTTTTTGTCATATCCTCCAGGTATTTTTTAAGGCTACTTGTTTGCAGTAGTTGCAACTATAAATAAGCTGTGGTGTGGTTGGGTCCCTGGTAGCAGGTTTATAGTGTGGTTGTAGATTGAGTGGCTAGGTAGTTTTGTGGTCTCTTCTTTGCTAAACAAATGGTTCCATTTCTGAAGGGAGTAGGTAGTATCCCAACACTAGGTTCCATCTTTATGGTTAAGAGTCTGTTGGTCAGCGCTCTGCCATGGCTTATACAGAAGGGAACAGTGTCACATCATTCAAGTTGTCTCAGTGTAGCAGTCTGTTTGCGGTAGTTCAGGACCATACCATGTCTGTTGGACCAGGAGTTGCCCAGTATTAGGGGATGAGGTAATCCTGGCAGGAGAATCAGGGGCAACAGGTACATGTTATGTCCAATTGTCAAGGGAAGTTCTTGTTCACATTCATAGCCAGTTTCTAGAGAGAAGTTTCCCATGATTACTTGTAGGCTGTGTTCTGAAGCTGTTAGTCCTAGTTCCTTTGCCAGGTTGGCGTCAATGAAACTTTTGTCAGCTCTTGTATCAATAAAGGCTTCAATCTGGCGCTTGTTCTCCAAAAGATCTGTGGTTACTTGGATGAATTTTTAATATTGCACAGAGGTGTTTATTTGTGCCAAGGATACAGGAAATTTATTTTTCTTAGGGAATGCTCTGGTTAGATGTCTGGCCTCATGGCAGTAGAAACACAAATCATCTCAATAGTGATGTTGTACCTCTTCAGGGGACATTCCTGGTAGGTTGGGCGTTGCAGCTCTACCAGCTTGGGCAGGGTACAAGTTCTACCCTTCTTGATTCAGGCTCAGGCCTTAACATATGGGTATTAGACCCTCCAGGTTTAACGTGGGCAGATTGTGTTTCAACATGTCTTTGATGGCTAAAGTATCTCCTTTTCTGAAGATAATGGAGGCTAATTTATCCTCCATGTCGTGAATAACAGCATTTGTCATGTTTTGATTTCACCTTTGTTGAGCCATTTTGAGGACAAATCTCTTGCTTTTGCTTTCAACTCTCAAAATGAACTGGCTTCTGCTTCAGGAAATATGATTGTTTGGTTTCCTGACTCTGTGCAACTCACTTGCCCCACTCATGCTTGTGGCAAGTGATCCTACCGTCCTGGTAGTGTTTTGTGGTATTCCTAACCACTATATATTCTATTTCACATTCACCAATAAAAATTAAGTTCTATTCACATTTTTGTCTTTGTGTCTTCTGTACTTCTGCGCCTCTCTCTAGCCACACCTAGTAGATATTATTCATCCAGGGCTGCAAGGTAAACACTATTGCCTTCCCTGTCATCTAATCAAGACTTAGTACAAATCCAATCCTAAGGTATGGATTTCCCATTGTGTGTCTGTGCCGCGCCTCAGAACACCTCAAAAATGGTGCTCACTACAGGGGCTGTAAGCCCCTTGGTTATCCCTTTTGCATCTACATTTGAAGGTCCCTTGCCTCCACCTATTTGGGAGTCAACCTTGCCTGAAATTACCAGCCCTCCTATTGAGGAAGACATCGCTGACCCGCCTATTGTCCCTACTGTACTGAACCTTGGGAATGGTCCCCGCCTAGTTGCTTACCCTATGGGTACCCCTGACTTAGAACAAGTCATGGCAGTAGCCCTTGGGATAGCTTGGGACAGGGCCATCTCTCACCTTCAGCTACAGTTTATCTGTGCCAAATACTATGAGTTAATTGTGGCCCCTCAGTTTCCATAACACCTCCTCTCAGCAGCTGGCTCTGCTGATCATCTGCTGTCATCCTTTGTATAGCCTGCCTTGGCCCATCACCAGATGGTTTTGGGGCTCCACGTTAAAGAAATCTTGTCTCTACAAGCAGCTGTTACTCATCATTGGGACCAGTTTGCCGCCTACTAACAATGGCTTCATTCCCTGTTCTCCCTGATATCTGGTAATCAGCGTGATTTGGTCACCTCTCAAACACGTTTAGTCAATTCCATCAAGCAAATACGCCAGTCCATCCCTGAGTACGTTAGGGAGCAACTACATGAGTTTCACCAGTTAGAACAACCCTGGCGCACTCAAGTAGACTCCACCCTAAATGCTTATCTCTCTGATTTTGAGCGCCTAGTGCAACAGTTCAATGTATTCAGTGTCTATTCCTTTGAGCAAATGCAACAGGTAGCTGACCTTGCTGCCCAAGGTCTAAATGAGCTTGGTGCGGAATGGATCAAGAAAGAGCTACCACTGCCGCCGCTATTGCCAAACTTCAGAGTCAGGTGAATGAGCTGTCCTCTCCCAAACCTGATGCTCTGCCAGCTCCTCCTGCTGATGACCTGGTGGACAGAGAGAAGAGAATCTGGGAAGCCATCTGGGAATTACATACTTCCACTTGTAGCCAAGGACGTCCTACTGAAATGCCTCAACCTGACCCCCAGGTTCTTGCGCTGACTGCTCAGGTTGCTGAACTACAGCAAGAAGTTGCTGCTTTACAAGAGGTAATGACGGCTGCTGCTAGTCCACGCGGGGTTGACAAGGAAGATGGATGTTGTCCTGGTTTTGAGGGGGCTCCTTGAATCCACTGCGCTAGGGAGTTGATTGCCTTAGCTAATGAGGTGGACCATTTGAAACAAGACCAGACTGAGTTGGACAGAGACATACAGGAGATGAATGAGCTGATTAATTTGGTAAACAACAGGTTTGCCCCTTGCCTAAGAGTGGGGCAATCTCATACTTTGCAACTGGCTGAACTCTCCACGGTTGTCACTACCCAAGGACAACACCTAGATGTTACTGAACAACAAACCGCTCTAGCCAGCACCACAGGTGCCAAAACTACCGAGACTCTGATGACCCTTGAAGAAAGTGTTCAACAACTGTGGGCTAGACAACCCCCCTCTGAATCTGAAGCTGAGTTCTCCCTGCGCATAAATGTACTTGATAGCAACAATGGTGGTCCAACTCCTGAGGCACACTTCAAGCCTACTTTTAAGCAAGTCTTTGATCCTAAAACCTTGAATATTGCAGCCTTCTTAACAATTTACGAGACTGCTATGAGGCGAACATCAGATGAAGTTAAGAAAGAACATATTCTGATTTGTCTACACCCGACCTGTCAAGAGGTAGTTGTACCAGAGCTGCCCTCTATTGAGACCTGGGAGGACATGAAACAACTCTTGATTGACGAGTTTGGTGGTGATCTTAGCTTGGAGGTGAAAAAGGATGCTTTCATGCACATATCCTTCAAGCCCAAAGAAACATTAGCTGAATTTGCTGACAGATTTTACATGGAGGGACAACAGTTAATAACAAGCAGACAATTGACGGCGCATGAGGCATATATGGCCTGCGCCCAGGCCCTCAAGGTGAATCAACTCCTATGCTTCCATTTCAAGGCCCACAAGGCTATGCTGTCCTCCATGAAAAGTATAAAAACACTGCTCCAAGATATGCATCTTACCCATTCTGGGGCTGTCGTTTGGGAAAATCATGCCGCTTCCAACTCTGGCTCCTCTTCTTGCGGCCCTTGTATCCTCACTATGAACTCCCAAAATCCGCCTCAACGTCAGGGTTGTCACAACTTTGGTCAGATAGGCCACC
This sequence comes from Entomophthora muscae, assembly GCA_014839935.2. Taxonomy (NCBI): domain Eukaryota; kingdom Fungi; phylum Entomophthoromycota; class Entomophthoromycetes; order Entomophthorales; family Entomophthoraceae; genus Entomophthora; species Entomophthora muscae. The sequence continues at coordinate 8,184 of QTSX02005414.1, forward strand.
ACTCTCGCGTCTGCACCAATCCGTGGGTTGAAGGAGCTGACCCCAAGGATCAGTTGGGAAAAGAACAGTCAACCTAGAGGCAGAGACGCTCTTGGTTGACAATTCTTCCCAGTCTTCTCCTACACCTCCACCTGCTACTGACTCTGAGCCTGCTGATGATGAAGCACCTCCTATCCTCCTCCTGTTCCATGACATTTCTGACAATTCTGATGCAGATGAATCTGATGTTGAAGACCATGATGCATACAGGTATTCTGTTCTTGCTGTCTCCGAGACTATTGCTGTTCCTTACAAGCTACAATCTGGGAAGACTACAACTAACACCAAGCCCTTGTCTGTGACAAAAACAGTTGTCTCCTGCCCCTATCTTACTCAGGAAAAACGGTCCCCTGTATTAGTGGAATCATCAGAGAAAGCTGCCAAAGTTGCAGACGCCGTTTTAAGAATGTATCTGTCTCACTCCCTCTCCAAACTGTATATAAGGAGTTTCTGGGACTATTATGCATGATTGAGAAATATAAAAAGGAACTAGCTGAAGCACAGGATATCTTTGCTGTTCTGCCACCCTTTGGACGCACCACCAGCCAAGTAGAAATATCTATCCAAAAGGTCAGGATCAAAGCTGTCTTGGACACCGGTTCTCCTGTCAACGTTGTTTCTTCTAAACTGATGAAGAAACTTAAGCTGGCCCCTGATCTCAAATACCATCAACCCTATGGAACCACTGGTCTCTCCATGACTTGTGCCATTGGCGCATACTCTGCCTTGCCAATGCAATTTGGTTAACTCCTGTTGGCTGCACCAGCTGTTGTTCTAGAAAATGAGAGCTATGAACTTTTGGTTGGTACCCAGTTCCTTTGGGAATATAATGGGATCATCAACCTAAAGGATGGTTTTCTTTCTATCCTAGGGTACAAAGTCCCTCTGATATTTGAAGAGCCAATCAAAGTTCCTGGTAAACATTTGAAGACATGTACTCTGGAGTACCCCACTGGAGTTTTCACCCTAAAATACTGAACCCATTCATCCAACATGAAGTGTCCTCCCATGGCTTGTCCTGCAACTGAGGGGATCACTCTCATGGTCACATCTGCTATAACCATCACCCCAGGCTCTCAGGCTATCCTAGACTCCCAGAAATCATATGAATTACCTGAACAAACTTTCTTGGAGCTTTACTCCCCTCCTTTGCTGGGACGTAACAAGCCTTACCTTTGCCCTGGAATTCTGGACGTTTCCTACAAGGTCCTGTTCAATTACTAGTTGCCAACCTTACTGCGCTTCCTATGACTGTATCTAGAGGACAGGTTGTTGGTTACAGAAAGTTGCTAAATGCTCCTGACGTCTTGTCGCTTCACCCTTTTGGAACATTTCAAGACTTTAGCCTACCCAAAGACGAGCCTCAAGTTCTATCTCTGTTCACTGCTCAAGGCTTCCCTCAGTTGTCCCTGGTCTAACAGAAAGAGGTGCTTGATTTAATAGACCAGTTCTTAGACATCTTTGCTTAATATAGTACTGATTATGGGCTAGCCAAAGGTGTGATTCATCAGATTGACACAGGAGATGCTCCCCCCTTTTTTGCCAAGCAATACCACCGCAGCTGAGTGGAAGATGTGCAGGATTCTAAGGAGCTCAAACAACTGCTGGATGCTTGTTGCTAGCTCCCTTTCAAAGTCCCTGGGCTTCCCCCCTGCTCATCTTAAAGAAAAAAGATGGTGAACACCGGTTTGTGATGGACTATCAAAGGTTGAATTCCCTAACCAAGAAAGATTCATATCCCTTACCACACATTGATGACGCCCTTTGACGCCTTGGAGGTTCTAAGTTTTTCTCTGCCATGGATTTGGCGTCTGGCTACTGGCAAGTTGACCTCTCTCCTGAAGACCATCAGAAGGCTGCACTCATCACATCAGAAGGATTGTTTGAGCCTACCTGCATGCTGCAAGGGCTCTGTAATGCCCCGGCAACTTTCCAAAGGGCCATGGACTCCATCCTGTGTGACTTGAAGTTGTCGTGTGTCTTAGTCTACCTAGATGATATAACAGTCTTAAGCGCAACTTTCACAGATCACCTAGACCATCTTAAAGAGGTGTTCATAAAGATCCAAGAAGCTGGCCTCAAGTTAAAGCCTTCTAAGTGTGCTTTCTTCAAAGAGTGCCTTAAATTCCTGGGCCATGAAGTAACCCAAACAGGAATTTGTCCAATGACCAAGAAGGTTGAAGCCATTGACAAAATGCTTCTGCCCACCAATCTCCAAGAAGTACAAGTTTTTCTGGGCATGATGGGTTACTATAGACAATTCATCCCTGATTTTGCTGATACTAGCAAACTTCTGGTCCAACTATTGCATATGTCCCTTTTGAATGGACTGCCAGTCAACAGCAAGCCTTCAAGACTCTAAAGCAGAAACTCAAAGAAGCATCCATTTTAGTGTACCCTTATTACAATAAGAAATTCATCTTGTACACTGATGCTAGTGACCTTGCCATTGGGGCTATCTTGGCTCAGCTCAACAGTGAAGGTATGGACTACTCTGTAGCCTATACTTCCTGTGTGCTAAATAATCATGAAAAAAATTATAGTGTTACAGAGAAGAAATGCCTTGCTATGGTGCATGCAGTCAAACAATTCTGCCACTACGTGTATGGTACCCATTTCACTGTTTGTCACTGACCACACTTTGCTCAAATGGTTACAACAACTTAAGGAGCCTGAGGGACGCTTAGCCAGATGAGCTCTCCACCTGCAAGGTTATGACTTCACTGTGCTCCATTGCCCTGGGATTCAACATCAGAACGCTGACGGGCTGTCCTGAATGCCCATCCTTGCCCTACATCCTGCTGAGGCAGACCGCCTGTACGAGCTAATTGGCTACCCTTCTTCCTGGGAAAGTGAGACAGAAGAGGTTTGACTTGCCCTGTCCAAATTGTCTGAAGATACCCTCATACGCAGCAACCAACTCTTCAAGAAGGTGCGGGGTCAATACCTGCCATACATGCGCCCCAGTCTTTGACTTTCTTTGGTGTCACAAGCTCATAAAGAAACTGGCCATGGAGGCATTGCCAAGACCTTTGACTGGCTTCAGAAGAATTACTTCTGGGAGAATCTTTGCCTGTTGATCCCAGATGTCATAGCTAGTTGCCATGACTTCCAACTTCAGAGAACCCAAGCAGTTTTCCATGATTTTAAATTGGTCCCCCCTCCACATGCCTTTCACACTGTCAGCATTGATGCTGTAGGTCCTCTCCCCCGCTCACGTTCCGGATACCGCTTTATCCTGATTGCCGTCAACCACTTCAGCAAGTGGGTAGAAGCTCGCCCTACTTAAGACATCACTGCTAAGATTACCGCCGCCTTCCTGCTTCAGGATGTTTTCTACCACCATGGCTGTCCTCAAGTGCTGTTATCAGACAACGGAACCAACTTCAATGCCAAACTTGTAACCTCTGTTGTTGAAGCTCTAGGAACTCACCAGTCTTTCTCTGCCCCCTATAACCCTTCTACTAATGGGGCAGTTGAGTGTGCCAACTCAACACTGGTTTCTATCATGAGGAAACTCACCTACTCTGACGCCGCCAATTGGGATCTATACTTACCTGCTGCCCTATTTGCATATTGTCTGAGCAAGTATCAAATCACAGGGTACTCCCCCTTTGCCATGTTGTATGGGCGTGAAGCCACCACTCTGTCGCTCTTGGGGGTTCCCCTACTCTTATCTGATAAGGCCATGAACCCTGACAATCACATCAAAGACTTAGTCAACCACATGATTGATATACAGGCCACTGCCTACACTTCCGCCTATAAAACTAAGACGCTCAAGCTCTCTCCTGACAACGCTGGGCGCTCCCCCTTGCCTGAGTTTACTGTTAGTGACCATGTCCTATACTATCAACACCATGTGGGTGGGCGCGCGCACAAACTAGACTCCCTATGGATTGGTTTTTTAGAGGTGACTTTCAAACAAGGGTCTGAGTACACTGTAAAGCTTCTCTCCAGTGGTTGCCCTTTTGCCTGTGTACACGCCAAGTTCCTCTGCAAGTATCACCCCCCAAAGGCCAATCTAGAGGGGGGCAATATTGTGAATAACGGCATTCCCCATGTTTCAATTTTGCCTTTGTTGGGCCATTTTGATGACAAATCTCTTGCTTTTGCTTTCAACTCTCAAAATGAACTGGCTTCTGCTTCAGGAAATATGATTTTTTGGTTTCCTGACTCTGCACAACTCACTTGCCCCACTCATGCTTGTGGCAAGTGATCCTACCGTCCTGGTAGTGTTTTGTGGTATTCCTAACCACTATATATTCTATTTCACATCACCAATAAAAATTAAGTTCTATTCACATCTTTGTCTTTGTGTCTTCTGTACTTCTGCGCCTCTCTCTAGCCACACCTAGTAGAGATTATTCATCCAGAGCCGCAAGGTAAACACTATTGCCTTCCCTGTCATCTAACCAAGTCTTAGTAAAAATCCAATCCTAAGGTTAGGATTCCCCCGTTGTGTGTCTGTGCCGCGCCTCAGAACACTACACTCCAGTTGGGTGCAAGTGTTGTGACTGTGCTGTTTTAGCAGAGTTACAAGGGGAAAAATATTTAGAAACTAGATAATATTCTTTATTCAAAGATAATGGATATATAGTTAAGATGAGACATGGATAACAGGAACATGATAGTGTTGATCAAAAGTGGGATGGTGAAGGGGTGGCTTGATCCTGGTAAGGAGTCAAGCGCCAAAACAAGGTATCCACTGTAAGGGATCATCATTTGTTCATGTTGTTGGATTTGGCAATTCAAGTTGACTTCCTAGTCTGGCTTTGAGTGACTGGATAATTGGGTTGTGGGTCACAAACCCGCTTACTCAAAACCTTGTTAGCAGATCAAGACTGCTGTTTTGACACACACACCCTGACTGAAGGTTGGCCTCCTCTGGGGGTAGGTTGTCAGGATCCTGGGCGCCATACTGGACTAGCTGTTGTTCTGTGGTGGGTAGGGCGGTCTTGCGCTGTCTCTGTCTTGCTTTTCAGGGTCTCAGGCAATCATGGTGGATGATTTTGTCTTGTTTACGTTTCCCAAGTCCTTGCACAAGGTAAGTGTTATTTTTTTTATCTTTAGGAAGATTGCTGGGCCTACTTTTTTGGGTTGTAGTTTGCTTTTGTCAACGTTCATGACCCAAAATTTGTCACCAACTTAATTTCGTCTTGGATGGGGACAAATGTCTTTTGCAGACACTTGTTTTATCTTTCTATTTGATCACCATTGACCTCTATGACCTGGGAATCTGAACAAGGGGGACCTTGCTTGGAATCTCCAGCTTGGGTCCTAATAGTGCTTGAATGATATTGAGCTATGTGCCATATACCAACTCAAAAGGGCTTTTCCCAGTGGATCTGATCACATGAGTTCAGCATACAAGTAGTGCAGTTTATAGCTACTTATACCAGTCTTCAGGTCTCCCAGCGGTGAGCTTAACCAAGGCTTGCATGAGGCTGCCATTTAGCCGCTCCACATGTCCATTAGCCTGAGGGTGGTATGGTGTTGTCACAATGTGCTTGACCCATTCTTGGTAGGGTATACGTTGGTGTCTTCAGAGGTCAATTCTTTGCCTCTGTCAGCTATCAGGTGCTCTGGCTTTCCAAACTTGCTGATTATTTCTCTTCTATGAACTGCTGTAAATCATTGCCAGTATGTCTCTTTACTGCTTGGGCTACTGGCCATTTTGTAGTGTTGTAACTGTGCTGTTTTAGCAGAGTTACACGGGGAAAATATTTAGAAGATAGATAATAATCTTTATTACAATATAGTGACTATAATGCTATTGTGAGTCAATGGACAGTAGGAACATGATTGGCTATCACACGGCTGGATGGAAGAGGGGGTGGGTTGATCCTGATAATGAGTCAAGCGCCAAATTGAGATATCCACCATGAAGTATCATCATCTGTTCATGTTGATAGATTTGGTAATTTGAGTTGACTTCCTAGTCTGGCTTCAGGTGACCGGGTAATTGGATTGCGGGTCACAAACCTGCTTGGTTGGAACCTTGTTGGCGGGTAAAGCCTGCGGTTTTAACACCCCCTGTCTGAAGGTCAGTCTCCTCTGGAGGCAGGTTGTCAGAGAGGTTGTTGGGAGCCTGGGTGCCATATCAAACCAGTTGTTTTTTGGTGGCAGGCCGGGCGGTTTCTTGTTGTTTCTGTCTTGCTTTGCAGGGTTGTAGGCAGTTGTGGTGTAAGTCTGATCTTGCTTGCGTTTCCTGAGTCCTTGCACAAGGTAAGTGTTATTGTTGTTTACCTTTAGAATGATTGCTGGCTCTGCCTTTTTGGGTTGTAGTTTGCTTTTGTTAACATTCATGACCCAAACTTTGTCCCTGACTCCATGTCTCTGGCGGATGGGAACAAAGGTCTTTTGTAAGCATTCCTTTTTTTGGCTGCTTGTTTGCTGTTGGCCTCTATTACTTGAGGATCTGAGCAAGGGGGGACTTGACTTAGAATTTCCTGTTTGGGTCCTGTCAATGCTTGAATGATATTTGGCTGTGTGCCGTATACCAGTTCAAACGGGCTTTTTCCGGTGGATCTTTTCACTTGGGTTTGACACACAAGTAACACAGTTGGTAGCTGCTTATACCAGTCTTCAGGTCTCCCAGCAGTAAGTTTAGCTAGGGCTTGCATGAGGCTACTATTAAGCCGCTCTACACGTCCATTGGCCTGTGGATAGTATGGTGTTGTGACAGTGTGTTTGACCCCATTTTTGGTGAGGTACACGTTGGTGTCTTTGGAGGTCAATTCTTTGCCTCCATTGATTATCAGGAGTTATGGCTTTCCAAACCTGCTGATTATTTCCTTGCCAATGAATTGTCAGACATTGTTACTGGTATGTGTTTTCACTGCTTGGGCTACTGGCCACCTTGTCGCAAAATCAATGGCTGTGATGATGTATTTTTTATTGTTTTGCTTTCCTGCATGGGGCCCATGATGTCAAGAGCCCGTACTTTTAATGGTAGTTGGGTTTGAATGGGGAGTACAGACTTAAGCGGGGTTTTGCTTTTGGTAAATTTTTTCAGACCTTGCACTGTTATAGCACTTCCTGGACATTGCGGTATAAGGTTGGCCACCAGGCTTTATGTTTTAGGAATATGTATAGATTTTAGCTCTTGGTATGTTCAAGATCTCTGTGGTAGAAAAGAATGGTATTAACTTGTTGATGTGTGGGTATGTAGGGAATGGTTGTGCCATCCAACATTTTTCTTTGAAGGGTTCCATATACATCAGCAAAGAGGTGTTCATTCTTGATGACTGTTTCTTTGGTGATATTGGTTGTGCCTGCAGGGAACCTTGTCTTTTGTACGGAGCAATAGGAGAGGCCAGTCTGGGTTGAGCCCATTCTCTCCTCTTGAAGCGCAGACATACAGACGGGACAGGGCGTCTGCCATGGCAAGCCTGGCCCTGGGCTTATACTGGATAGCATGTTAAACCTTTCTAAGATTTCCATCCACTGCACTTGGTGGCGTGACAGGTTTTCCTGTGTTTTGAATTAGATGGCAACTTATGATTGGTTAGTGCTGTGAATTCTTCCTGCTGTTCCAGGTAGCAGCGCCATTTGACTAGGCAGTGTACAATGGCCAACAGTTCTTTGTTGTGGATTGGGTATCAACACTTGCCATCTGTCAGTTTACGTGACTTGTAGGCTACTAGCAGGAAGTCACCATCACTATTCTTAATTTGTAGTACTCCCCCAATGGATGCATCTGAAGCATTGGTTTCCATCTGGTACTCTCTGTCTTGTTTGGGGTATTGTAAGATGGGGGCTGTTGTGAGTTTTTCCTTGAGACGTCTAAAGCAGAGGTCACAAGGGGGGGGGGTCCATACAAACTCTGACTTGGCGCCTGTTATGGCGGACAGGGGGGTAGTCAAGACGCCACAGTTGGATATGAAGCGCTGTACATAGGCCACCATTCCCAAGAAGGTGCGGAGTTCTGATTTGTCTTTGGGAGGTGGCATTTTGTAGATGGCTTGTATCTTCTGACTGTTGGGTTTGATGCAGTCTTTTGAGACTATGTGTCCTAGGAAAGGCAGTTGCTTGCAGAAGAACTGGCATTTGGAGGGTTTGGCCAGTTTCTTGTAATGTGCCAGGGTAGCAAAGACTGCCTCTAAGTCCTTTTGGTGCTGCTCTACCAAGGGGCCATAGACAATAATGTTGTCCAGGTAGACTAGAACATGCTTGCCTATATGAGGGCATACACCTCTTCATGAAGGTCACAAAGGTTGAGGGGGCAGTTTTTATACCAAAGTTGAGTACCACACACTTGTAAAAGCCCTATTTAAGTCAAAAGGCTGTCTTGGGGATGTCTTCCTCCTTGATAAAAATCTGATTGTAGCCTGCAGTTAGATCAATCTTGGAGAAGTCAGTGGCTCCTCCCAAGGCGTCAAAAAGGTTTCCAATCAGTGGCAGTGGGTAACAATTCTTAATGGTAACTTTGTTTAAGGCGTGGTAGTCTGTGACCAGGCGTAAGGTACCATCTTTCTTGGTCACAAATAATACAGCGGCCCCAAAGGGAGATTGTGAAGGGCGGATAAGACCTTTCTCTAATGTTTCCTTGAGGTAAGCACATAGGGTGTTGTCTTCATTTGGGGTCAGACAGTAGATAAGTTGTGCTTTGGGTACAGCTCCTTTGAGTTGAATGGAATGTTGTATATGTTTTTCCAGGGGTAACCTGGGTAAAGCCTCCTTGAAGATTTCTGGATGGTGGGCTATATTTTTGTGATCCTGAGGTGTGGAGGTATCCTGGTGTTCTTTGAAGTGTATGATCTTGTACATGCAGGAGTCCCAGTTAATTGTCTTCAGGTTTTCCTTTTTGTCCAGGGTCTCTGTAATGAGCACAAAGACATGGTTGCGTAGGAGTGGATCCACTGAGTCAGGGTAGATCTGGTGATTGACACCTTTGCATTTGATGGTCATTACTGAGGTTGCCCAGTCTATGTAAGGGTTGTTCTTTTTCAACCAATTCAAACCCAGTACAATGTCAAACTTTGGAAAGTCAATGAAAGGGCCTTGGATGGTGGAATGCAGGTTAATGAGCATGACGGAGAAGGGGGTGGCTTCCCTTGTTACAGCAATGTGGTGTTCATCAACTAAAACCACATTTTTAATCTGCAAAGGATTAGTGGCCAGCTTGAACTTATCCACAAAGCTAATGTTGACTAAGGTTTGGTCTGCGCCTGAGTCAAGGAGTGCCAAGCCTGTGTAACTGCAAAAACGGAAAGGATAGGACATCATTTTATTGGGGTGTCTGGCAATGGTGTACAAAACCAGGTCCTCTGAGGGTACTTGGATCATTGGACATTTGTCCACATCCTTAGGTCAGTACTCATTATTGGGCAAGTCAGGAGTTGTGCAGGGAGAGCTTAGCTTGCTTAATGCTCTCCCTGGGCTTTTCCCTTGTCTTGGTTGCCTTGTGTGGCAGTGATACAGAAGTGGGTACAATTTGACTGGCCATTTTTCCCACTTCCATGTCCATTTGAACCTGTGGATTTATGGTTTGTGTTGTTTCTGTTATTTCCAGGGGGTTCAAGTGGAGGCTGCCTGGATGGGAGTCCTTGGGTCTTTCTTGTTTCCCAGTTTGTGCCTTGTGAAGTGTGTTGAAGGTTTGTTCTTCTTTCTCCGCTTCATGGTACAAGCTTTGAAGGTTGGTCATCTGGTTAGGTTAACATGCCTCATCACATGCAAATTAAGGGCGTTGTAGTACATGAGGTGTGTGGCTGGGGTGTCAAAGGCCATGTTGGATGGTGCAAGAAGTTGGAGTTTCTTGTAGGTGTGGGTGAGTTCCTTCACAGTGCCTGTCTGGGTTAGGTTCTTCACTTGGTGCATTATCATGAGCGCTGTATTCTTGAGCACAAATCTTGCCAGTAAGTCTTTCTTAAAGGTATCCCAGTTCTTGTTGGTGTGCTCCTTGTGCCACTTGTTGCACCAGGTGCCAGTGTTGTGGGTCAGTTGGATATGAGATTTCTACAATCCAAAATTGCTGTGGGCAATTAATTTGGGCCAGCTTGCTCTGGGCGGACTAGATCCATGCAGAAGCCTTAATGTTGTTGGCCCTGGAAAAAGGTTCCAATGCAGCGCTTTGGAGTCTTTGGGCTACGTAGGTGGGCATGGTGCTTTTGTCCATTAGTTGTGGAATGGTGGCAGCTGTCTGGAAGAACCCTTATGCAGACATGGCGTTAAAGGCAGGCAGTGGGATCACCATGTTCTATTAAAGGACAAAACCATCAGGTATCTTGGCAGCAGAGGTGTATAGAGTCCAGTCTAGTGGAAGTCCAGACATGATTCTATCAAGGATTTGTTGGCTGCGGCAATTACGGGCAACAGGCAGAATTTTGGGGGTAAAGTAGGATAGGGAACCTACTTCTGCTACCAATGTTGTAACTGTGCTGTTTTAGCAGAGTTACAAGGGGAAAAATATTTAGAGACTAGATAATATTCTTTATTGAGAGATAATGATTATATAGTTAAGGTGAGTCATGAATAACAGGAACATGATTGTATTGATCACACAGTGTGATGATGAAGGGGTGGCTTGATCCTGGTAAGGAGTCAAGCGCCAAAACAAGGTATCCCCTGTAAGGGATCATCATTTGTTCATTTTATTGGATTTGTAAATTCAAATTGACTTCCTAGTCTGGCTTTGAGTGACTGGATAATTGGGTTGCGGGTCACAAACCCTCTTACTTGAAACCTTGTTGGCGGATCAAGCCTGCTGTGTTGACACAAGTCTTCAGTTTAAGCAACTCATCAATATAGGCTTGAATGGGGTGGTTCCCTTGTTGAATCTATAACAGAGAGTTCAGCGTGTAGCATCTGGTGTCTTGGTTGTTGCCAGTGCTCATGAGTTTGGCCTCAAATATTGATTAGTCAAGGCAGAAATCAACATCTTTAATGGTGGCCTTTTCAAACTAATCTAGTGTGTCTCCTGACAGCATGGCAGCCATTGCCAAGACCTGCTTAGTGTCACTAGGGTAGACATTGGTGTTGGCTTAGAAGTGGAGACAGAGGACAGGCATGGCTCAGTGAGCTTCTTCTAAGGTGATTTTGCCCATCTGGGGCATATCCACCTTGGTTGTGGTCTGGTTCATTATCATGTTTTATACTTGTGATGTGGCCGTGTTCTGGGGTTCTGCCCCAAGTGTGGGGTCTTTCAATTTTTGGGCAGATTGGCTCTTCATACATGAGAGTATCAGGGAGGTGATTGCCTTATGGGTGTAATAAGTGATTATCACAAAAAAGCATTCAATTTCCCCCCAAGTGTTAACAACATCTTGGGGCCCAGGTTACCGTGTTTGTAAAAGATTATCATAATTTCAGGAAGCCAGGCATAGTTAAATACATTGGTTGGCTTGGGATGGAATACAACTGGGCCAGAGGGTAATGCCTACCATAGGATGGGTGCTACCTTGATAATATAGGATACAGATTACCCAAGAAAAGACCAGGTTGCAGAGTCAGGCACCATAGTGTCAACTATTCCTGTCAAAGTGATGTAGAGTACTCAAAAAAGTTGAGTGGACGTGGTTTTGGCAGCAGTGGGGGACCATTGGGCGGTTGGCTTGCAGGGTTAAAGGTGGAGTCATGGTGACAAATTATGCCATTAGATTATTGTATTTGTCTTTAAACAATAAGGGAGGCACCTCAATCCTCTTTCCTTCACCTCCTATGTATTTAGTCTCTAGTTCTTGCCAAGGGATCAGTAATTAGGATTATCTCCAAGTTGTAGGCCAAGTAGGCAGGGTTGGGCGGATATTTGGTATAATGTACAGGTCCAAAGGGGACTCCAATGGGACAGGATAGTGCCTGACGCGGGTCAGCAGGTTATCACTGGAAGGGGTGGTTGCCTGATGGTCTACTTGGCCGGAGTTGAGATGAAAGATCACTAAGAATAAATAAGGTAGGATTCTTTTAAACCAAAGGTTCATAAAACTTTATTATCAAAAATGGCAATATGGTCATTGCCATTCTGCCAGGGCTTTTATAATATGGGGTTTTGCTTCTTCAATTTTCACAGGGTTCAGTTTTGCAGACAAGGCGCTGGAAGAGCATGGATCTTGGCTTAGGGTCTCAAGGGCAGCAGATCCAGGTTGTTCCTGTTCTGAAACAGAAGTGGCAATGCTTTGTTTTTCCACTACTGTTCACCACATCACCTGAGCAGTCAAATTGTATTACTTGTTCTGGATGGAAGACTGGAAGCCGCTGGTGATCATTGGCAGGACTGGAAGGAGGCTTTTTAACCTTCTTAGGCAAGCTACAACTTCTGCATTGGTCTGAATCTTTGGTGGCACAAGGTTGGCAGCAATCTGGTGACTGTTTGGGGAATTGCCCTGGCGGGTCTTGGAGTAACTCAACAACTTGGGTTTGCAATTCAGTGAGGTGGTGGGTTCCCATCTGTCCTTGGTGACTTGAGTAGTCTTTGGGGGCCAGGGGTTGATTCCGGGGTTTAAAATGTTAATTTTGAACCTCTAGTCTTGACACTGGGTAGGTTGGCAGGTTTTTGTTTCTCCTGGTTGGGGGAAGATATCCCTGGCAGTCCAGGGGTTGGCCCAACTGGCA
>QTSX02005415.1:0-20660 GCA_014839935.2 Entomophthora muscae
GATGAATTTGAATGCTTCAAATCTGATTCCAGTTAATTCATTTTGTCCTTTGGAAATATGCAGTTCAACTTGAACTTTGCAAAGTGTCTATGAGTTCCCGCATTTTCAAATATTCAAATAAATACTCAAAAAAATCAATTTAATTAAAAAAAGGCCATCCCACAAAAGTGATTCAAAATTTGGACCAAGGATTTGACAATCCTGCATTTTTATTTCAAGTTCCAAATTTACAGTATTATCTTCTCAATTTTTCTCTTTATCTCATTTTATATACTTTTTTCAAGGAGCTGGATGTATGGGTGTTCTGACTACTGCCAACCTACTTAACATCCAGTCATTGCCCAATTTGGTGCCTTTTTAATATGCAGTTTGACATGCCGTAAATGGCAACAAGCCAATATCCCATTACTGTCCAAGTATCCAATGACTTGAACCCATCCTGCACATGACCCTCTTTATCTTTGATCCAACTTAAATTCCCGTCACAGCACATTCTATATAAGTATAAAGTTTTATCCAATAAAATATATGTTTTATCTTCCTAAATTCCATATTTGAAGCTTCCCCACAAGTTGCACCTCATCACTTTAAAGAAGTATATAATTGACACTTGGGACAAGACTAAAAAGTCTTTGAAATAAAACTAAGGACATTGGGAGCAGGTAAAGGTTTCTTCTTTATTTTTGAAAGTAAAAACTCCAACATTGATCAGCATTGGAGAAACATTTGGACAACTAGAAGAGAGGGTTTGGGAACAAGACCTCATCTTTCCATAACAATATAATTTAAAATCAAACTGTACATAATATACTGCAAAAATCCTGCTACCAGATGCACTGATAACATGTTTAGAATTAAAATAAGTTGGTTTTCTTTATGAAGAATTTTGGGAGGGCTCAACTCTTAAGAGTTGAACAATAAAAAATTCATTATGTATCAAAATTATTGACTCACCAAGTTTCACTTTAATCTTTTACCCCTCAGCTTTTCTATGGTTTATCATTCCAACATATAACTGGACCATTAAGAAAAGAACCCTTGAATGCTCAACTTCTGATAACCCTTCTGATTAATGAGGGAATGTAAAGTGGATTTAATATTATGTTGACTTATCAAGGTTAACTTGGCTTGGATACTTGGATCTTGTTCCTTTTCAGGATCTGCAGTAACAAATTTACTATCAATGGTTTGATTTTAATATGTTAAGTCTGTTAATTTCTGTGCTATTTTTCTCAATTTTTGAGCTCATTGATTGGGGCAAGTAATGCCCAGCATTAAAGAAACTACTGTGATATAACTGACATGTCAACACATTAGAACAGGAGCACAGCCTGTACTTTTTGGGACAATTGTGTATGTCATAAGATTAATACCAGACTGGAAAGCATGGGCTGCCTCATTATTTGCAATCACTTGCAAGACAATCAAGTTTCTCTGGGCACCGCTACAAGAACAACATTTCTGCTTTAAAAGAGCACATGCTCACAGCACCCATTCTTCAGTGCCCTAATTGCAAAGGTGTAAAGACCCAACAATTGGGTGAGTATTTTAGCAAAATAAGGTACCAAGTTGAAAACTTGGAACCCAGTGAGCGCATTCACAATGAGATAGACTGTCATCATCCATCAAAAGACCTTTGCATGTACGTTATAACATCCAAAATTACCGGCAAAATACACAAGTATGTAGTATATAAATGTGTATATAGCTACAGACTGTAGGGAGTGGGGCAAAACCAGCATGGTCCAGGAGTTCTGATTGGAGGAGTTGAGCTGTGCTGGCTCCTTGTAAAAGAACTCAACAGATGGATTGTTGAATAGCCCATGTGGTTGTTGATATTGGTGGCCCCCAATCCCTAGGCAGGCTGTAAGGATAGCTGAGAAGATCAGGTGGTTCATCTTCTAATCCTGGGGAAGGGCAGACAGCGCTTAGTGTCTTTAAGTTTTCTAGAGGGTAAAAGTTGTGATTGATTTATGTGATAACAATTGAGGGGTGATTTGCTCAATGATAGCACAAACTATTATCAAGTGATTTGACTTTATTATATACTATCATCTTTGTGGGGCATGAATAGTGCAAAACATTGGACAGGGAACCCCAAACACTTGGTGTTGTCTGGAATTCCCTTTTGGGAGTGGGATGGGGATGATTTGGCAAGCAATGAATTGTTAATCTTTGCATTTCATGGCTTTGGAGCTTCTTCAGGCACTTTCATGCATTCATATTCAACTTCTGCAGTTGATGCATTAATTGTCATACTGGGCATCTTGTAAACCCCCTCCAAATTTGGTAGATTCCAAATTTGGGCAGCAGTTCCCCTGTTTTTGGGTTTGGGGAAATTGCCTTTTAGGGATTCCCAATTGGGAAATTTCCCCATCTGGCAGGAGTGGGTGGTCCCGCCGTGGGGGGTGCACCGTCCCCACCAGCTGGCTGGCTGGGGGACTGGCTGGCGTGCGGCTGGGGTATAAAACCTGTTTTTGCCAAATTTTAATTTTTTAAATTTTGTTTCTTCCGCCAGGTGTTTTGCGGCAGTCCCCCCAATCAGGGGGAACTGCTGCAATTTTTTATTTTACTCTTTGAGTCCAATTGTGACCAAAAGATTATCTTGACAAAAGGAGTCTACAAACTTGAAACAGATGTGTCCAACTACATTATTGATAAAGTAGTTAGGGTACAGACAAGGATTTTCTCCCTGTTGGGTATGTGCCAACAAAGCTCTCAGATGGTGAACAAAGATACCCGCCCATGATAAAGAGTTAATAACAAATTTTCATTGTCCAATGAAGTGGCATTGTTATCTAGAGGGAGCACAAGTACTCAGAGGGTTGGCTGACCACAAACCACCAGTGTTTTTAAAGACACTACACCATCTCTCAACAAGTTGGGCTGAGGGAAGGAGCCTTATCTAAAGCTATCCCATGGTTGTTAAATACAGACCAGGCAAAGAGCTACTCACTGTGGATGACCCTTTTAGGTTATACTGTAAGCACCTGCTCCACACCAACATCAAAGATCCTGATTGGTCCATGTTAATCATGAGGATCTTCAAGAATGCTTCCCCCTGGTACTCCAACAGTCATCCAAGAAAGGGCTCTCAGGAACAAAACCTGTTAAAAAATATACATTGTACTCTCCATTACATACTGCTGAGTGGTGGTACTTTATCTGATGTTCTGTCAATGCAAAGGATTGGCAGTACCCTTCATTATCATTGAGAATTGGGGCACAGCTATAGCAGAGCCTGCATTTATACCTCAAAGCCTGCTACCAGTGGCTGAACATGCTGGACAATGTGAAAGAGGTTTGCAACTGATGCAGGCATTTGAGAAGTATGGCTGCTCCAAGTCATCCCCAATCTGGTAATCTCTTCCTTGATTGCCTAACTGTTCAAGGTACAGGTAATAGGCATTATGGCCCCATGCCTGGCAGAAAGAAGGGAAGGTAGTGCATTATTGAAGCCATTGACAATGCTCCCAACAGCTCTCCTGGTCTTCCACACTTGGATCAACTGGAACAGAGGTAAAGGCCCCTATGAGCTGGTATATAAACACTAGCTAACAACTGTCAATTGTACTCTGGGGCCCTATCTATCCTTGCCAAACACATACCCTGGTGAAGACAACCCCAATGAACAAAAGGCAGGGTAGGGTCAAGTGAACAAAGAAAATCCAAGAGTTAGGAGAAGAGCTATACCTCTTCAGGTTGAGAGGTTTCAGGAAGGTGAGGGAATCTGGATTGACAACCACAGTTAGAATAATTTGTGACCAGGGCTAGAAGAGCGGGTAGTGCTATGAGAGTTTGAACAAACCATACTTGCCTGGTGGAGGGGGCTGGCGCCTGTAATGCCCTGAAGCTCATGCATCATGGCTGTCTTGGCCTATGCAAAGCCAAAGAGTCACAGAGAGGTTCACACCTGCTGGTATCCAAGGCTGAGTCAGATAATACCAAGAACCCCCTAGTTACCATCAAGAAATTAAAAAAGGCTCTGCTTTTCAGAACCCCAGGAGGAGATGTTGCAACACCTTTGGCTACTTTCTTGTGGGGAATCGCTTTTCTGGGAGATTCTTGATGACCAAGTAGTTGGTGGTGCTGCTGGCCCATCCCAGGTTTGCAGAAGAACTAGCATTCAAATCTCATTGGGAGCAATACCCAGATAGGCATCATGGCTGTCATGACTTACCTGGGCACTGTGTGATGTATTGATACTATATACCCCTCCTATAAAAATAGAGTATCATCCTCTCCTTTGAACTGTTGCTTATATGTTTTATATGCTTCTCAGAAGTATATGCTTGACAGCTGCTCAAATCATCTGCATTGGGGTTCAACTGTTAGCTCTCAGCAGCATGGAGGATCATTCCTGGTATATAAAAAGGAATAATCATTGTCAGAGCTGTCAACTGTGCTACATGCTGATCTGGGGAGTGGGCCACTGGCAACTATCAAGCTGGCGCAGTAAGCAGGTTCGATGGATCTGGGATCCTAGCCAAGCTTGGGAGGTTACCCAGTCTTATTAAATATGAAGGTCTTGAATTCTGATATGGTAGTATCTGAACCTGCTGCACAAAGAAGGGCTCAGGATACAGTGTTTCTGACACCTTTCACTTGCAAGCCTGGGGTTGCATCAAGCACCTGATGAGGGTACAGTGAAAGCGCTAAAGAAATGCAGCTCTTGAGGACCTACTGGCTGGATCAAAAATCTACCAGGGCGCCCTTTATTGGTTGGACCAGAATTAAATTTAGTGCTGGTACTTCTCTTGTAAAGTGATGTATGAGATTGGCTCTCAACCCTGGGCTGGGTCAGATTGCTCCTCCATACTTCTGAACCTTTTCAAGCTTTCTCAAGCCACTGCAGGCTTGGATAGCTTACAGCAGTAAGCTATAGGCAGGGATCAGGTATGTCCTACAGACTAAGGGGTTTCACTTTGTAATACCCAAGTATTGAGGATAAAACTTTAGTAACATAAGATGTCAGGTTAGGCGGCTCAAAGCCGTTCAAGGCGTAGACAATTGGATAAAAGTTTACTGCCTGACAGAAGGCTTTGGCAAGGATGTTGCATTGTCTAAGGCTGACAGCAAGGTACAGTAGCGTAGCTGCAGGGATCACATAAGTAGCCAAGTCGGGAGTTGGGCGAGATGATGCCAGAGGTGTCCACAGGTTCAAAACCATTGAGTTGAGGTGAGTTGGCTCATTGTATGATATCCCTTTTGGTCCCTGTGGTTCAGGACCAAACTGAGCATTGGTTGGATGATGGCCCCCTATCCCAAGGTAAGCTGTCAAGACAGCTGTGAAGATGATGTAGTTCATCTTCTGACTTGGGGAGGGGTAATGGGTTTAGTAAGGTTACTTGCTTAGCCTGGGTAAAGGATTGATTAATGTGATAATATTGAGGAGGATATTCACTCAATGATAGCACAAACTATCATTTAGGGGTTTGTCTTTATTTATACTAGTGGACCTGCAAGGCATGATTATTGGAAGGCATAGCATTGGGGAACCAAGAGTCTGAGTTGCATCTGTTATTCCCTTTTCTGGATTGGCTTGGGTGGCTGGCAATTGAGAAGGTTTGGCTGGATCCAAGTTTGCATTGGCATAGTGCAAGTTTGGTCTTCTTCATGCATCCAAATTCATTTACTAAATTTGGTGCATGATTTCCATTGTTGGATTGCCTGTCAGTCCATTCCCCATTTGGTAGGATCCCAAATTGGGCAGCAGCTCCTCCCAAGTTTGGCTTTGGGGAAATTGTCTTTCCTGATTTCCCGATCTGGCTATTTCCCAAAGGAGTGGATGGGAACTGGCCTGCTGGCATGGGAGGGAAAAGGCTGGCAGGTGGCAGGCTGGCCCATGGGTGCCTGGTTTGAGGATGGCTTGCAGTTGGGGCTGGCAAGAGTGGTGGGTGCCTATGCAGTGGCAGTGGGCATCTGCTTAATGGCGGCAAGCGTCTGTGTGTTGGCGGCGGGTACAGCTTGGTTGTGACAGGAATCTGTGTGTGGGCAGTGGGGGCCTGCGTGGTGAAGGTGGACGTCTGCTTGGTGGCGGCAGGGGTCTGCACAGTGGAAGTGGACGTCTGCTTGTTGGCAGCAGGCGCCTGCGTATTGACAGCGGGCAACAGCTTGGTTGTGACAGGCTTCCATATGGCGGCGGCATGTATCTGCTTGGTGGTGGGGGCCTGCGTGGTGGCAGTGGACGTCTTTTTGGTGGCGGCAGGTGCCTGCATGCTGACAGCAGGTGACCACTTGGTTGTGGCAGGCTTCCGCATGGTGGCAGTGTGTATTTGCTTTATGGCGGCAGATGTCTGCACGTTGGTGGCGGACATCTGCTTGGTGACAGTGGATGTCTGCACGTTGATGGCAGACATCTGCTCAGTGGCAGTGGGCGCCTTCACATTGGCAGCAGGTGACAGTTTATTGACTACACAACTGTAAGTGTCAGGAATATTCCTGGCACACTTGGAGGCCACTCTTGAATAGATGAGATATGTGGATCAAAAATTTATTATATAGCTGTGGGGCTCCTGGTCATCAGTCCCCAAAGTGTGTCCTGGGTCATAGCCAGGGACTGGCTTGGAGGAGTTGTCATTCCCCAACAGTGGTGAGTGGTTGGTTAGGAGCTTGTACTTGGCCTGCATAAGAGCAAACTCTTCCAGTACCTTCCCAATTACCAGGCAAGTGTCTCCACCATACACTTGTACTTCAGCTGGCGCTAGCCCTTCTGTAGGCCAGTACCAATCCTGCAACAGTCTAGTAAATTCTGCTCTGATAAACTCCCTTCCTCTCTCTGTCATTTCAAGATGCCTAGTCACTTTTTCTCACTCCTCCTTGGCAGACTTACTAGAGGCAAATCTCCTGCAACCTTGGTGATAGGATTCCTCCTCCCCTGGGCTAGGGTAGAAGATGTGGGGTAATTTACTCATAGAGCTTATATTCTTTTATCCCAGGAAATTTGGGTAGGGGTTGTAATAGGCTTTTTATTCACAGTCAGAAGGAAGATCCCCTTAGAAACCTTCTTATATAAGGCCTTTGTATAGGGAACAATGAGGGTTTGTGCCAATACTTGGAGTCCTTTAACAATCTCTTGGACTCCTTGTACTTGGTCTTTGGCTCATGCTCCTTGGTCTTGGTCTTGGGCTTGTGCATTCTGTTCCAGTTCAGGCTTCCTTCACTTGGTCTCTGGCTCCTTCTGTAGTCATTGTGGCCTTTGTAATCCACTTGATCCAGTCTCTGAAGAGTCTCAGATAGCTCCCCCTTTTATAGCCCCTTGTTTCAGACCAAAAACCTCTCTTAGAACTCTGGTTTTCAAAAGCTTAAACTATCCAGTTTTCTCTCTATAATATATTAAACTTTAAAGCTTACTTCAGTCAATGAAAGCCCTGAATTTTCTGCTTCTGCTCCTCATTTTTTAGGCTTTAACTCTTAAGTTAAAGCCCTTAAAACATTGATCAAATAGACTCCGGCTTGTAGCCAATCATACATATCAATTCAACAGTTTTGCCAAAAGGTTTCCCCAGATGACTTACTCTTGACCCTGGTTTGAACCCAAGGCGGTCTTGCTCTGGGTAAACAACTGCTCCACGTTTTGAACAGTTTTGCCGTGATTCCTGTCATGTTTCCCCGGCAAATCTTGAGTGCTTCTGTATATGTTTTACTTAAGCAAATTTTGTCCCTTTGATTTTACAACATTTCTCTGTGTTTCCCTGTGTTTTCTTCAACATTTTGCAACTTTGAACCCGCTTGCTGCTTGCCCTTTTGCCTCTCCTAGTTGTTCTCAGCAAAATTTGCTCTTTTGTCCTTACAGTTTCTCTGTCCTATTTCTGGCCTCTTTCTTACTCCTTTCTGGCTGAATTTCCTTTTAATATATTTACAGTTTTAACACCCTGTAAACCATTTTTCCTCCTCTTTCTTTCTGATCATATGATAGTTAATTATTTTTTAATATATTTAGGCAGCATTAAAGTATTATTTAACTGCTTCTTTCAATTCATATTTTCTTTTTAAAGACACCAAAATCAGCTTTTCCAACCTCTGCATCCAGTCTGGCTAGTCCTTCCAAGTCATCTCCTGGTCCTGCACTTACATCTTCTAGTCTTTCCACCAGTTCTTCAACCACATCTCTCAATTCTTCAGCTAATCAGCCCATATTAGTGCACCAAACAGCTCCTCTCCAGTCTTCAGACAGCTTCATCAGTCTTCTGGCCATTCCTGCATCAAGATCTTTAAGCCCTTCAGCTTATTCTGGCTAAGAACCACCTTGGTTCTACCTGCACAATGAACCTTTATGGTTCCAAACTTCAATATGAGCCAGCAGTCCTTCAACTAGCCTTCTCTGTGATCAAAAATTTCCTCTCACTAGTCTTCTCTGCTGATTCTGTGAACCACTTTGGTTCTTTATCTCAGTCCCTGTTACCAGAACCTGTAGACCCAGGCATGAGTCTACATTGAACTGGCGTTTGACTGGGCCCTTGCAAGTGGCATTCCACTTAGGCCATCCAACCATAGATCCTTAAATCCTATGATGTTGTTTTTACTCACCCAGGTGATTAAGTCTGGGCTTTCAGTCACAGAGTAATCAGCTCTACTTCCCAGAGGCCTGATCACACCAAGTTCTGCAGCTTGCTTCCCCAAGCAAACCGCCTTGATGACATCTATGATCAAATCTATGCCCTTCAATGCTCATTTTGGGTTCTCTACAAAGCTCCTAAGGGGACATAAATGAGGACACCCTGCCAGTCTGTTAGGTAGGATGCTTGCTCACAGACCTCCTGTAAGTGTATCAGGGTATGTAGAGCCCTCAGAGCTCTTCCTCTTCCTGGCAGCCTGCGCTACCTGCCAGGGGTCCAAAACCTTCTTCACCTTAAACAGACAAAGTTCCCTGCTAGCTATCTCATTCTTTGCCCTTTTGCCGCCACAGTTCCCTGCTAGCTGAAGAACTCTAGCCCACAGCAGCCAATATCTTCTGCTGGGTGGAGGCACCATCTGCCTCTAGTAATTTTTACATCTACTAGCTAGGCCTTACCGTCCCTAGTAGCCATCATTCCCCACTAAGCCTCTACCTGTAATCAACCAATCAACACCTTGTCAATCTGGAGCATAGCTTCTTTATTTGAAGCCAAACCAACCCTTGCCTGCAAAACCTCCTACATGTGGATCATCACAATAGTCCTTCAACCTGAGAAGCTAGGTTACACATGTTTGAAATTATGTAAGGTACCAACAATCATGTGAGAGAGGGTGGCTAGACTTACAAAGTTTGGCTCTTATCCT
Organism: Entomophthora muscae; assembly: GCA_014839935.2. Taxonomy (NCBI): domain Eukaryota; kingdom Fungi; phylum Entomophthoromycota; class Entomophthoromycetes; order Entomophthorales; family Entomophthoraceae; genus Entomophthora; species Entomophthora muscae. The sequence goes on from QTSX02005415.1 coordinate 9,262, forward strand.
GATGTAACTACCCACCAGGATGCCATCTAGCGCAGGACTGAGATGGCCACTCTGAGAGGCCTCCAGGGGGAGGTAGTGCAGGACAGGGGGATAGGTGTTCAAACTCATAACCAGAGCCTCCAGCAACAACCAAAGAGAACAATCTGGATTGGGGATGGAATTCAGTACCTCAGGGGAGGTTTTGGCAGAGACAAGAGCAAACAATTTGCGGTGGACATTGGTTTGGTATCTTTCTGAGCTTTAGAAAAAGAGTAGACAACATTCAATCCCTGGAAGATGGGTAGATCCTTGGGATAAAGATCTACTCATGCGGGATGGGCAAAGGGGTTCAGAGTAGATGTGCCTGAATTGGACGGTGAAAAGGATTTGAGAGAGATCCAGGGTTGGTTGCTGAGCTTTGTGCGGATAAGGGAAGTCTGGCCCAAATATCCAGGGGAGCAGACCATAGCAGGAGGGACAAAGGTATCAGCATCACCAGTATTGACTTTAGAGAGGGGGCCAAAATTTCAGCAAAAGGTCCAGAAAAAAGCTTCAGGCACTCAGGCCAAAGGAACAGAAACTGCTGGTGGCTGTGAGAGCTTTACTCAAAGTGTTAAAACCAAAGTTTGGTAGCCCAACTATTCAAGGACTTGGGCAGGATCTGCCCAGATCAGTCTCTTAACAAAAAACAGAGGCAGGCGGGCAGCAGTACAGATGAACCAAGGGAAGACATGAGGGGAAAGACAGGACAGAAGTTAGGACAACTGCCGTGAATTTTGGTATTAAGATATCTCACTAGATATGCTTAGTACTAATTTGATCCAATCTTCAGTACTTCCAGAGATACAACAGTATTCATGATTCTATTACTGGATAATAATCCATTGTTTCTCTTTATCAAGCTCATAACCACTGCCTGCCTTGTTGAGCTTATATATCTGAAACTAGGGACTTAAACCCTATTCTGAGACTTATCCAGTATCACCTGATCTATGTAGATCCCTCACATGATATACTAGGATCAATAGAACCTTTCCTGAATGTTCACATGACTGTTCATGTTGCCATCTGTGCATCCTAAAGTTGAAATGAGTGACTATATAATCCCTTCATTCCTTTTCTTAATAAACAAGCTTTATCCATATATCTGTTTTAAGTCTTCATTTAATAGTCATCCAGTCCTAGGACAACAGGGTTAGGCTCTACCCTTGCAGGGGTTCCTGTCCCATAGGCCTTGTGTAAGCCTGAAATTATGACAACGACAATCTTTGTTATCAATTTATAAGCATAGAACAGGAATTAACTTTGCAAATCAGGAGGTTCAATTGAACAATTCCAAGTTGGTAAGCAAGGGACCTGACAGCCCTTGCTCCCATTATATGCACGGGAGGGGGTGGCGGTACCAGGGGCATTTAAGGAGGGGGTATGGAAAACAGGGGGAGGGAACCTGCTAGATAAGACAACCTAATCGGCCTATAGTCCAGACCCAAGAAAGTTGGAGCAACAGGCTTAGGTACAGGGGTCAGCAGCCTGGTTACTGGGTGCATCCTGAGAATCCAGGCACAGCATCTGTATTGCTGCTTGCAATCAACTTTCAGCTGGGACAACCTCAAAACAATTTCTCCAGGCTGAGGGAGCCCCAGGTTGAAAGGGTTATCTGGCTGAGCTTCCAGGATATGTGGACCTTATACCCAAATTCTCCCGGCTGCAGGACAGTTAGACCTGGTGGTACAGGTGGGGTTCATTTTTCATTGACCTGCCGGTTGCTTCAAGGCAGGACAGCATTAGGGAAGCAAGCAATCTAACTGGATTAATGTCTCCTCTGTAGTCAGAGGGGATTTCAAAGACAGAAAAGTGGTTCTTGCAGTAAATGCCAGGACAAGACATCCATTCACAGTATGGGCAAGGTCTCCAGGTTGAGCAGAGGTTGTGCCTGGACGGAACCTGCCCTTTTGTGAGCCCAGGAGATATATCCCTATCCAGGGCTAGCGGAACCCCTGGGAGCTTTACAGATTACATGGCACAGGGTGTCAAGAAGAAGCTTAAGCGGTGCCGTAACCATTGTATAGATGCCTGCCACTACCATGTTACCTAAAGGATGCAACGTCCAGGTAGCTGTCCCCAGCTCAGGAATGAGGCTTGCCATGGTTGGCCAGGACGCTGGCGCAACTTCCTGGGCTGGCAACCTCCAGAATTAACTCATGCAGAATGGAAATCCTCCATGTCAACAATTCTCAAAAATATTTTTCTTATTTTCAATATAAACAATTATTTTTTCAAGACTAAATAATTGACACTGATAATGGAAGCAATGTTTGGTTCTTATTTTGAGCTTTTAATTGAAATTATAAAAGATAAAGCAAAAACAATTTTTGAAATTGTTGACATGGAGGATGTTCCATTCTGTATGAGTTAATTCTGGAGCTTGCCCCTGGGCTCTGCCTGGAGGGAGGGATCGTAATGTGGTTAGTGAAAACTAGCCAGTACTGATGTCAATACACTCTCATTCATTAGGCTCAGGCTCGAGGTTCCGAGTAGAAGTGTGGTAGGGATGAGCTACTAGCCCAGTTGATCTACGGGTCACAACTTTAGAGGGCTATTTAGCCCATCAAACAACCATACCAATCGATGGGCTGAACGCTAATATGATCTTAGATTGAAGACTGATCAACACATCAGTGGCTTATGATAACTCCAATTCCCCTATAAAACTCATCCCTTGTTATAATAAATAAAAGGTCAAATTTACGTAATATACACATACTCATACTAGGATAGTCTTTCATTAAATAGCTTAGTCTAGGGTAAAGTATAACCGTTGTAATCTGAGTTAAGCCAATAACACACATCATAGTCTACGTTACGACAGGAGAGACCAGATCTTGGGGTCCGGCTTGAGATCTGCCCGGGTCGGCTGTTTTACAGCATCAGTGTCTCGCTCAGGGCATGGCTTAGATAAGCTATCTGCATGTGCTGCCCCGGTAGGACCTCTTACCTGGGCTCCAGGTGTTGATCTTGTATGAATGGTGAGCTTGCTTCCGCGTAGCAACCCTTGGATCCAGCGCATCTGGGTTTAACTTGGACTGGTTTCTCGTGCGCGCTTTGCAAAGGGAAGGTGGGGTGCCGGGTGCAGGATCTTGCCTACCCTGGCGCTGAACCCCGTATTCGGTGGTAGGGGTGCTACTGGCTGTCTCAGCAGAGCCTTCAGCGTTTGGGTTGGGGGTTGATCCACCCAAACTGCTCTAAAGCTGGGCCCCCAGTCCATATTTAAGTTGGGTACTGCTCCTGCCCGGTACCAGATCCTGGAGTTGATCCTTGGGGAACCGTTATTTGGGGCTGGGTATCCTCCCTTGTTAAAGAGAAAAAGGAGCTGGGCTTGCACATGATCGTAGGATGATTCCTGCATAGACCCTACTGAACCAGCCCTCGTGGTAGGGGGCTGGTTCAGGGCCTGGATTGGAGGCTGGCATTGGGATCCAGCTCAAATGTGTGGTACTCATAAGTTTGTGCTGGAGACCTGGGGCTTTACAGGTATTGCTGTGGAGATGGGTCAAAGCTGGCTGGCTGGCCTGTCCAGGGTACTGATGGGACCATCCCTTGGAAGCACCATGGTGCGCTCTGGTGCTTGAGGCTTGACATAGGGGGTTGGACACTTGCACACGGTACAGGTCTGGTGACGCAGTGCCTGTTAAAGTTGGGATACCTGATTGGTAGAGAAGTATCGCTTGCTAGGGTATGTGGTATATGTGGCATGTAGGCCTAGTTCTCTCCCTGATCACATCTGCGTTTTAAAAGGATCTATGGGAGCAATGCCAAGGGGGCTGGATGATGGTCCAACTTGAACTGTTTCTGGCTGCCCTCTGTTGCTAGTTTGCAAGGCTGTGGCTGGACCTTGATAGGCGGTAGTACTGATAACGGCAACATTCTCTTATTCTCTCAGTCCAGTACTTATCGCTAAACCACTTTACTTCAGTTGATCGGTGGGGGTTTAGGGGCTAGCCCGGGTAAGTTCACCTTTCTTGGCATGTTTGGATATCCGGTTTGCATATCGTCTGGAATTGATGGGCTCACCTAAGCCCAATAGTGGATCCAATGGTCCTTGTAGGGTTGATAGTGGGACCTACCGTTCACTTTAGCCTCTTCTGAAGGTTCGCCGTGGTGGGGCAGCGGAATAGCTTTCACAGCGTATAGGAGTTCTGGCCAGCTGGGGGATGCTTGGTGGCTCCTATATCATTCACCGCAGGAGGTGAAACGTACTTGGGGGATCTAAATATTAATCTGGGTGTTGAGTATATACTTCTGGGAAGTATAATAAACGATATAAAAGGGAAAATTAAGAAGAGAATGATACTTTGTTTGATATGAATATAGAGTATTATTTAGTATCATGGGAAGCCACATACTGCCCATGTAGGTCATGGGGCTTATCCAAGTAATTGTTCCTCTTAAGTCACGAGGCTTGCCCAAGTTGTGTTCTGCTTAGGACTCAAAATGTTTGATCCCCATAACAGATGGTCAAATGATAACAATGCCACCAACTTAATGATTAGTCGGAGAATCATTTGGTGAGTCACTCGGGGAATTAGTTTCCCAAGAGGGAGTAATCATAGATGTTGAGACATGGGTATTGAGACCTGAATTTTAAGGGGAACTATCTTGAAAGTAAATCATGGCTGCTGATGGGATGGAGAGTAAGGAGCCCTGGTTTCAGAACATTGGTTTATCCTTGGACAAGAGCTTTCGATTTAAGAGGTGGACTGTGGTGCACAGCTTGCATGTTGTTTTGATGCCCAGGTCCTCAAAAACATTATCACGGCCCTATGATGACTTCTGCTCAAGTTGGGTGCGATATAGGGTCTGGCAGGAGGAATTTCAAATAAAGCAAGGTTTATTAGAGAGTGAGGGTGAGTAAATTAAGGTGGGGATTTTTCAGGGCAGTTGGTTACTTGAAACTTGGACTACTTCAAGATTTACCTCGGGACGACAAGCTCGAGGAGGGGGGATTTACTTTTTAGGGGTGTTGTTCATGATAGTTGTAACAATGACGATGAGAAGGATTGCTAGGATGGCAGTCCCGATCGCGGCAAGGATCCATTTTTTCTAGGCCTGGTTAAACTAAACCCAATGCTGTGCGTACCTTTCTCGATCTTTTGGCAATTTCAGTGGCCTGGACAAGTTCGACATTGACTTCCTCTAGTTGTACATTTGTAGCCTCGACCGTCTTGTCTATGTTATCTACCAGCACATCTTGTGATTCGACCATATATTGCATCTCTTGGTACAAGCTACTCAGTTCCTGGTTGAAGTTAGTTGGGTTTCTGTTAAAAGTCTACTTCGATGCTTTTGACGATATTTTGAATATCCATGTGCCGCTCACGGACTTCTTTGAGCGCTCGTTTGGCTTCACTAGCTTGAGCACTTTGTAAAACCTTATGTCGTATAAGTATTAATAAAGCAATTGACTCACAGATTGTGCAAACAGCGATGTTTCTCCTTCGCTTTCGATAGCCTCCTTTACTTCTTCGTCAGTGGCGTCAGGGCGAACTGGACATCGAGCAAGGTTAGTTTGGCCAAAAAGAAAAATTTAGCCCGTACCGATACGGTACTGTCGCTCCATGCGCGCCTTGACCTGCTGCTGATGCTTCTGCTCAACCTTTTGGAAGTTGGAGATCTGGTCCATGAACTGCTTCTTGAGCGTGATATACTAAGCCGGTAAGAAAGTTGCGAGTTGATCGAACCTACCTGCCCATGGCGCACATTTTTCTTGTGAGGGGTCGGGAAGTTTGTAGCTACCAAGCTCTAGAAAAGGTTTAGCTAGCTGGAGAAGACTGAAGCTTACTCTGTATAGAGTTTTTGATCTTTTGCCTTAGAGCTTTGGACTCGGAGGTAATCTCGTTCAGCTGTTCGGAATGTTCTTTTGAAGGGGAGTTAGGATCGATTAAGAGGATGAGGAAAAGTGAGAAAACCGACTTGAGGCAATAATAAAGTGGAAAAGTTCGAAAAGATACCTTGTTGCTGTTTATCAGATATTAGGTTTAGGGCTTGTTCGTTAAGGGCGGTTATTCTGCCGATATGGGCTTTGAACCTTTCAATGTCCTCTTTAATGGAAGAGATCTAAAAATAAGGAAGCATTCGTAGACATGTGTACCTCAGCCAGATATGAGGTGGGTTGGCCTGCATTAGGGTTGTTCAGACTTGTCATTTCAACTTCGGACTGGGCATCAGTCTAACGTAGATGAGATTTCAATCAAAAGAATTGGGCAGATATGAATGGGAAATACCTACCCTTGCTCCCGATGTACGATTCATGATTCACAAATTTGGGAAGGGGATAGGAAGCTGTAAGTATTGAAGGGGTTTAGTGGGGCAAGTAGTGTGGCTATAACTACAATCAAGCAGTTCAGAACAAGAAGTGAGCAGTGGTTGAGGTGGAATAGGACAAGTGGATGAATCCTTGGCGGGGTTCAGTATGGAACTGAATAGCGGGGAAATAGTAGCCTAATTTACCGAGGCATCCCGCCAATCATGATGAGATGGCAAACCGTTTATGCCACTCTTTGACACAAGTAAGTGTTTCAAGCGGTGCTCATTAGGCCGCCTCAACATAAACACTCGAATTGAGTGTTTCCAATTTCAACAGGAACTCTGAGCTCCAGAAGTATATACACAACAACCGTGATACCAAACCTTAGTAAGTGGGGTGAATAAATTCTTAGCCAGTTTAATAAATCTACTAAATGCCATGGATACTAAAGCATAATAATTGATGTATTGATACATAATATTTATACTATTTTTAATTATCAAGACTGCTGTCAAGGTATCTATCTATTCTAAATGATCATTCCTATAGTTTATACACTTCCCTATCAAACAATTTCAAATTTCAATCGTTTCGAACAGCCAAATCATTAGAATAGGGTGCCCAATCACTACTTGTCAACACGACTATTGAAGCCACGTAGTGCTCAAGCATGATTTGAAATCAAATTAAAATAGTTTATTTATAAACATGACAACTTGAAGCAAGCTATATTTAAACAAGGAATAAGATACATCTTGTGAACAAACTTTATCCTTGAAGTGAATCAACTATCCTCTTTGCTTACCTTGGCTTGCTTAAAACCCAATTCCCTAGCCAACAAGCTCTGCTTGTCTTAAAGAGTATGAATTATTGCTGACAATGGATAAATGCCAAACCTTGGCAAACATTGGTGATTGTGTAAGTTCACATCCGCTTGGATATGATTGGCTACAGGGAGGTCGAGGCAGCAGCTGATCCAAGGCTTCGTGATTGGGCTTGGACAGTCTGGATTTTATAACTTAAATTACACTCGAAATATTTAATTTCGGGCTAATAATATGACCTTCCCAACTCGTGATTACTCCTACCTTTAGGAAAAATTGATTTGGTTTAGTATTTATATTAATGAGGTGGAAACTGGGCCTCTTAATCTGATCCAACATATATACATCCTCTCATAGATTTGCTTGGATTGGATTTGAAACCAAGAAATATATTTACAGACCTCAATAAAACCTTGGCTACAGCTCTGCATCCGAGCAACAAGGCTAGGAGCCGCTATCCACACAAATGAAATATACGTCACTAAGTGGCCGTGCTTTTATGGATCAATCCCAAGGTGGCTTGGAAGCCAGTTCTAGAACTTTGCTCCAGAAGAAGGGCGAAGCCAGCTGTATAGGCACCGAGCTGGCCAATCCACATTCAACTTTGTGACCTTGATGGTTGATCATAAACCATTATTAAATCCAAGCAATGCCACGGGTTTGCATGGATCGTGGTTAGGGCTGCGGCGTCCCAACCCTGGACAAAACCCGGATTCTGTCCGAAGTTTCTGAAATGTGGAAGGCAATATATTTTCTATTTAAAGCTGATTTTAAATCCGATCTTCTGGAATGCCGGAAAAAAGAAGATCTTTGTCCGGGGGTGGGACGCCGCAGCCCTATTCGTGGTACAACTTTTGGAGCAGGTCACAACACAATTCGGCTTAAATTACGCTATTGATTGGTTGAATTCAAACTGAGCTACATCTTTATTTAGCCTAAATAAAATCAAAGTTATCTCTGCTTTTCTTACTCTATAGATTGAAATAAAAGGATCAATTTTTCAATACAATTCATCCTAAATGCTATCCTTTCGAGATAAAATACTTGCTATAGCTGTCAATTAAAAAGTAGGTTTTCGGGCAGTAAGCCAAACCAATTTCACATCCCATGCCCTAAACAAAATGGTATCGTTACAATGTTTTTTCAAATGGAGAACTTTGGCAAAATCGATTGCTCACTTGACCACCAAAGCCAACCCCAATCCTGAACTAGCATACGACTACCTTCAAGATTAAGCGTTAACCCATATTTATTTGCTATAGGGTCTAGTACGCCAACAAGATCGTCTTTCTTTTCTAATACCACCTTCTCATTGCTATTGTACTTTATGTATCCTGCACAACATCTACCTGATACAGATAACTGCATCCCCCAAAAAATGATGTTGGCGGCTTTAAAACATAATCGTTAAATGTAAACCATTGTCGATTCAGTACCTAGAAAGCATAGCCAACCATAAGCATCCATGCATCTCACTAGCTGGACTCAAGGAAGTTCCCATCACACTCCTGAATACTTTAAGCTTTGCGCTTAACCGCAATAGGGATAGGTTTTTCAAAATAACCACACCCATTTTCTCCTCCCTTTCAATCGTATCTTAGTCCAATCGCTATTATACTAGACTGAAAAAACCCCAAGGAGTTCATTTCTGCAATAAGACTTTAAGCTAGATGATAAAAGATGCTTAAATCCGCTGTTCTTTAAAGAAAATATTTTTACTTTAAAAAACAAGGTTACACTAGAATTTATATATAAGTCTATTCAATAGAGCATAGAATATAAAACTACACAAGACTACTTTATAAACCATAGTCCTTTTATAAAGCTTCCATCTCATTACAGCTTATGTAAAGCTATAATAATACTTTAGTGTCAGGATCTTGGGATATTGCCTAATTAACAGATTCAACCAATAACTGCAGGCACACATATATGCAGCCTAAGAATGGTTTCATAAAAAAACACGGGCAACTGGGCTGCCAAAGCAATGGATCAATGACCAAATCACATCCCAGCATTAACACAACCCAGCTCCTAATTAATCAACAGAACATGTAGATATGGCACAACTAATTAGCCCACCTTTAAAGGCACCTTAACATACATCTCACAATAGTTACCACTATAAGCTTTAATTATATCTTATAACAGGAGGGCCATCATATGGTTCATTATCTGAAACACATCTATAAGAGTCCACCATGGATTGGGCCACCAGGCCAAAGACTCTAAGTTAAAGGCTATGATCTTATTGTATTAGAGTAGCTCCAATTAAATGAAACAATCACCTCCACCAACTAATGGCCACCCACTATCTAGCTAGCTAGCCCTGGAGAGTGTCCCAGGTCAACAGCTGACTCTTCTTGATTAAGCAACTCAGTTGTATGGCGTTTCAAGGACAAATATAGGTGCAGTGGAAGTTGTCTTGGGAGCGCTTTTCACAAACCACACACTCCTAATATTGGGCCTCATGCCGCTAGCCCCAAAGCTACTCCAGCCCCTGCTAAGCCTTGTAGGCTAGCTCGGAAAACCCTGGGCAGCTGGGCTGACCTCAATATTGGTCATCTGATAAAGTTCAGATATTTGGAATCATTTGTTTCATGTGCATGGAGAGCAAAAGGTGGTACTGTTGCCATACAGTATTACTTCCTATAGTAAAATATAGAGGCAACAACTTATGAGCCTATATCCAGAATCAGGAAGAGCATCCCATTGCCTCCAGGCCCTGTAAGACTTCTTGCTTCTTATGACTGCAACAGATCTGTAAGAGAGGGGGGCTAGACTAACAAAGCCCGGCTCTCATCCTGGCGGGACCAAGCACCAGGATGCCATCCAGTGCAAGACTGGGATGGCCGCTCAAAGGTGCCTCCCAAAGGAGACCGGATGTGAAAGGGGAGGGAAGTATGCATCCAAAGCCATGACCAAGGCTCCAGTAAGTAACCACAGAGAGTGATCCCAAGTGGGAGGGACCTCTGCATCTGACTCAGGAATTTGGTGCAAGTTAGATAGAAGGGAAGCTGAAACTGCTGCGAGGGAAGGATTGTCTAAATCAGAAGAAGGAGTTTCAATAGTGCCAGATTCTAAAGGGGGCGACAATCCTTCAAAATAAGGAGACAACCAAGGGAACAAACCATAGGATAGTGAGTTGGTGGGAACCTGGGTGAGATGTCCAATTACATTTACAAACAAACCAGGAATATACTCAGAAGATTGGGAAATCAAGGAAAGTTTACTCCAAAAGATAGGGTTGGAGGACCAGAACAACAGAGAAATAGGCACCAGTATCCACATAGCCATCTTGTACCAATGAGACAACATGATTTCAGCGGGGTACCCTTTTTTGCTAAAACTTCCGGGCAGACAGACCAAGTGCATGGGTAAATAGTAGGGAATGGTCCGAATTAATATTTTTGGAACAACTCCCAACAAAAAACAACGGGTGGGCAGTCAGGCAGTCGGGCAGGCGGGCCAGGGAAAGCAGGAGGTGGGGACAACAACAGGAATTGAGACAATTTCCTATATTATTTAACAAACTTCAAAACTATAAAATGATTTGCAAAGTCAGGAGTTTATTCAACAATTGGAATTGGTAAGCAAGGGACCTGACGGCCCATGCTTCCATTTTATGCAAAAGGGGGGTGATAGGACGGGGGGTTATGAAAGGGGCTATCGGAGTGCAATCTAAAGGGGAGCCTATTAAAGACTACTGACCAATCTTATCTTGGTTTGAGACCAAGAAAAATAGGGGCCCTGGGCCCGGATGTAAACTCAGTTTCTCAATTGGCTAGGAGCCTTCTGAGGACTCAGGGTGCGCATTTCCCCCAATGCCTTCCTCTGACGTCTCCACCGGAGAGCTCCGGAACCCAATTATTTTGGGCCAAGGGACTTTTGAGCCAGAGGAATTGGCAGCCTGGGACACTACTGATTGTGGGATTTGATACCCAATTTCCCCAGGCCGCAGGTTAGGCTTTACAGGCTCCATGCGGCCCGCATTTTTGCGTTGGTCTGCTAGTTGTTTCAGGACCAGGCAACACCAGGACAACAAACAATCTAGCTGAATTAATGTCTCCTCTGCAGTTGGAGGGGCTCCAAAGGAGAAATGGGAACTTCCGCTGAGAAAGCCAACACAAAGCGTTCATCCACTGTGTGGGCCAAGTCCTCCAGGTTTTGGAGGGGGTTTGCCTGTACGCAGGCCACTTTTTTTGATAGTCTGGGAAATACCTCCCGATCCAGGGCCAAAGGTGGACCACGGAACTTTACATTATCCTTTCCTTCTTGTTGGGGGTGGATGC
>QTSX02005416.1:0-20514 GCA_014839935.2 Entomophthora muscae
TTGGATAGTTTCACCTTCAGTTGCCTTGACAATAGGAAATCAAGCCACCTCTGCAACCACAGCTGGCCTCAGAGAGACAACTTGATTTCCTATCACCAAGGCAACTGAAGGTGAAACTACCCAACTAAATGTAAGTACATTATCAACAACAAATTAATAATCATCATAACAAGGAAAAAGCAGTTTGGTAAAAATAGTTTTTAATATATAATTCTACTTTATTATTGGCGTTTTCTAATTCAGTTAATAGTAAACATCTAAATTCCAGCCGTCCTAAAATGGAATGGGGTGTTTTTTGAAAATGCATGTTATTCCCAAAAGAATTAGCACAGATCCACTCTAGATCCTTATGCTTCCTGTTTGAGACGCCCATAAATTAAATTTATTTCAAATTCACTCAATTATGGCTTGAAATTTGGTTCTTGGATTTGACAATCCTGCAATTTCATATTCATTAATTTTTTTCATGTTGTCTATGATTTTTTAGACTTAAGAAAATGCCAAATTGTACATTGGAGTCCTGGATTTCTGATTCAGGTATCCTGCATTTGTTTACTGTGTTTTGTCTTTAGTTAGTTGAGTTATCTGCTCAAGGGATTCAAAATCTGCCAATTTAAAGCAATCAAAAAAGTCAAATAAAATGATTGATTTTATTAAATATCTTAATTTTCACTCCGCTGGGTTGCCCGCAAATGTGATTTGAAATTTGGACTAAGGATTTGACAATCCTGCATTTTTAAGTTTAGTTTCTGAATTTACAGTATAGTAAGTCTTTGAATCACCTATGTCAACCCCATGTATGGCTGGAAGGGTAACCAGAAAGTGAGAAAATAGTGGTGAGTGCCAAAGTTAACTACCATCTCAGTGCATCAAAACCCATCCATAGAGTCAATCATGGATTCTACACCCATTCTAAACCCATCACACAAGCACCCCACTCCACTTACCACCCATGATTAAAGTACACTTATCAATTAAACTTTACATCTTTAAGGTTATATTGGTATAAATTTCCATGCTAGAGCAGATGGGCCCTTTTAAAAAATAAACTTGCCCATCCCATAAGACCACCTTCATAAGATACTATCCAGTTGCAACAGCATACAGTAAGAAAATAAGGCACACACTTTATGAGCCCAGATAAGAGATACCCAACCCCCATGCGTGGTAAAATAATACCCATTTATAAGCCCCATGTGGTAAAAGTTTGGGTTGGGTGAAGCCCTATATACTGGTTGGGGAATTTCCTCCCCTGCCATTCCATCTGGAGAGGTGTATACCATATTTACTCCACATACTATGACATATTAATTATAGGTAACTTTGTGATGAATACCTATCGTAAAGTGGTCAGTGTAAACTAGCCATTACTGTCATCAATTCCTTTCTATTAATAAGGCTTCTCTTCCAAAGGTACTGGAAGCATCCCTGTGCAGATGAATAATTAGTCCATTAGAGCTGAGGGTCAACTAGCCCATCTTTGGGGCAGGTTAGAAGGTGGGCTGAAAGGCAATATTCTTATAGTATTGAGATAAGATCCAGAGGATCTGTGGCTTATTATAATTATATTCACCTATATAACTCTTCCCTTGATATGAAAAATAAAGATTGATATCTATGCAATATATACATTTATCTATACATGTTAGGTTTATAGAATACAGTCTCAACTTAGACATTAGTTTAGTATATTAGCTGTACTTCAAGTAAGCAAGAAACATTACAACCACAGCTCTACAAGAAATACAACAGTACCACTTAGGCTTTAGAGGAGAGAACTCCAATGGGATTAATCTAGAGGCTTACTGCTGAAAGTTTTACCCCAAGGGTCATCATTTCCCATAGAAAAAGACCCCAAATACTAAAGACTTGTATGGAAGTTCCCTGATGTCTTCTAGGGGAGACTTATAATTTATCCCCTAGCTGAGGAACTCTTTATGAGGTTGAACTCAGGGGAACACTATAAAGGGTAAGACCTATCTGCTGACCAAGCCATAAGTTTATAATGTACTTTAAAATATCTTTGGATGGGTTAGGAAGGCTATAAATTCATCAGGCCCCCCTTTAGCACCCAGTAATTCCTATGGCTATAAAGATGAGGGTTGATGATGAGCTACAGTTGATAGAATCAAATCAGGAACAATTACAAGCTGGTGACCTCTGCCAAAAAATTAATCTTTCTGGTACTGTTGATGGTCCCAATCCTTTCAGAGTTTATTAATGGTTAGATACTGTTTATGATTAAAGCCAACCAGGAAGATTTTCCAAGGTTTGTCTCCCATATAAATGTGGGTTTTATAATTATGGGGGATGGTCTTTTCAATATGGGTCCCCTTGTATGCTTTTTATCTCTATTAATGGTGCTTCTATTAATTAGATTATAAGGGGATTATGGCATATCTTGACATCATAATCATCTTTGGCTCTAGCGCAGGTTCCTATAGAAAGCTGACTGAGCTATCCTCATCACCTTCAAGATAGCTAAACAGCTACCAAACTTCCCAAACGGGATAGCTTCTTAACCAGAGTACCCCCTCTAGGTTCCACCATTGGCAAGGTGAGATAAGAACTGGTTGTAGTCATTTAAAGCTTCAACTGAAACATCCCTACCAATTATATGAGTCAACTTTGTATTTCTCCAGGAATAGACCTCAGCATGAAGTTTGCTCACAAACCCAGATTACGCTATCAGCCCAACTCTCAGAGATCTCTGGAAGCTGATATGAATTTATTGGATTGGACCATATGGTCAGTGGTAAAGATAATAAATAGTGGTATCAAGGGCCTACATATTGAAATATTCCAGTTACCCTAACCTAACCCAACATCCATTACCTCACCCAATTTGGTACCAAAGCAATTTATCCAAAAATTTCCTGGTTTGGTATCAAACTAATTTCTAATTGACTTGTCCAGGCATCTACCTATTCTGATTCAAGTCATGTCACCCGATGCCAACCAATGATTTCACTTAGGTATCTGCCACAATCTCTCTAGCCATAAAAGCCTAAATTATCATCCAATATAATCATCTGTCCCCAAATTAATAATTTGAAGCTTCCCCAAAAGTGGCCTCCTTGTCGCATGTATAGTTTTAGGTGGAAATAGATTAGATACTGAGTGTTACGCTATTTTATCAGTAAAGCTTGTGGCATTTTTAGTCTCTGCTATTTGAGATATAAAAATCAGATGTACTTAAGCTTATTTTACTATATTATGTATAGATACAGGATTTAAATTTTTGGCTTATTAGATTTTTATTTTATAATAATTTAAATATTCCTAAGTTTTGAAGAATGAAAGTTATATAGTAGAATTGAAAACGAAGTTGTTTATTTCCCCTTATTTTTATTGGTCAATGTATGTGTTTGTTGTGTTTTTGAGCTCTGTTGGATCATTCTATAGTACCGTTATGTATTGGTTGTTTATTATATTGGAGATATTCAGGGCGATGTGCACAATCAATTAACAAAGTCTTGACATCCAAAAGTTGTCATTACAAAAATGAAATCGGCACTTTACTATAGTTTCCCCATTATCATCGTTGACATTAATAGTGTAGATATTGGCACTGTTGACATGAAGGCTGCTGCCTGCAATTGATAGAGTTGCAATTGGATAATCTCCCTAAATGGACAGCAAGAATAGGTGATATGATTACATTTTATAATTGCACAGCCTGCCCAACTTCATGTAAACAATACCCAAATGGAACCTGGCCAGGATGGAAGACAACTGAGGGAAAGGTGTCTGTAATACCCAAAATATACACAAACGATTGGTTGCATGTATGAGTGATCCCAGAGCCACAAAAAATGTGAGACATTTATGAAATCCGCTTTAATTGGATTAAAAATAACTAGTTTAAACAAGTTATAAAGCAACTATGTAGTAAGTCCAATCAACTATGATTGAAAGTCGATGGGTTTATTGCAAACGTAGGTGTGCCCGGGTCAAACATATATCATATGCTAGTAAAGAACGGAAGAGAAACTATTCCTAACTGACATATGATATTTTTAAGATCCAGGTTTGGGGATATAACGATATTTGATCAAGAGAAGTAGCATCTGACTGAACTTAGTGAAATGAACTGCTTCCAAATCGTATTCACCTTGCTGGCACTTGAGATCTCTGCTTGGTCTCTGCAGTGCTTGAAAAATGCCTCTATGGATACCCACAGCGCAAGGAACGCGTGTCAGGCTTACAAGCAATTTTTTATTAAGGGGAGATGTCCAGGCTTCCCCTCAAAGGACACATGTGTCAGTGCTGGCCGCCGCTTTTGCACTAAAAATTCGCGCAGCTTCTCATGCCTAGGCTAGAATGACGGTCAACTCCACGAGTGCTGGACTTGAGGGTATTTTATTTGATAGTGTTTAGGATATCTTTAACTGTTATTAAATTATCTTATTGATATTTTTCTATCTTTATATTTCATTATATTTTAGGGATTTTTTTCAATCACACCAACCAATTAAAACCCAATAAATAATTCAAAAAACATAAACAATTAAAAAAAAGCTAAGACTCAAAACTCAAACCCCACATTATAGTTTAATCAATTAATTAAAGTCCTTAGGTAAAAATAAATTTATAATTAGCAATATTTGGATACAATTTTAACTCTATTTCAAATTAGCTCAAATTTAGACATAATGTTGAGTCACTCCACCTTGGCCCCAGGGGTCCCAGGTTCAATTCCTGGTACTTTCATCTAGCCCCGTTTTATGTGGCTATTTTCATCAGGGCCTTACCCGTTGTTGGGGTTTCCACCATGGACTGGCAAGACAATCCAATGACACAAAGTAAAGTAGGGACAGGTACAGTAGTTTTCAAACCTGTTGAGATAAACGTATATTAGCCAGTTTTGAGCACATGAACTCAGTCTAAAAACAAAATGAAAGAGGATTCAAATCTATTGTAATTTAATATAAATTCCTTAATTTTTGCCTTTATTTTTAGACTGAGTTCATGCATTCTAAACTGACTGATATACATTTATCTCAACAGGTTTGAAAACTACTGTACCAAAATCATCACATTCATGCTGCTTTATTTTGTGACTTTAGGAGCAGTTCACAATTGTAACTGTCAAATTTTGTGACCTGCTTCTAAGACATAAACAAATCTGCATTAAATTTACTGTGACCTGAAACTTTCCTATTGTGTTTTCTCTTGTGTCCAATCATAAGTATATAAACTATTCCTTATGGTTGAAATAGATGTTTATTCATTAATTTAAATAGTATTTTACTATAATCAGCTAAAGAAAACCGTGGTTTAATCAAAATTATTATAGTAGTTTTCAAACCTGTTGAGATAAATGTATATTAGTCAATTTAGAACACATAGGTTCACTCAAAAAAAACATATTTCAACTGGAACCAGTTGAAGGTCAATTTACTCAATAAAGCTTCCATTTATCCATAGTCAGGAAAAAATAGTCAATCACACAAGAAAAATAAAGTTAAATACCAAATCCCAAAAATGAGACAGCAAACACATGGAACTCAAAATTCACAACAAACTCAATCCAGTCACACCCTGAAGCATTCTACATCAAATTTGATTACAGGTGTGTGTCAAATATGATACAAACAGAGAACATATGAGGTTCAGTCACAAAAGTGATGAGCTCAAACACAAAACAGCTCATTTTTTGAAAGCATTGATTATTTTTGAGGCTCAAATTGGAAATAGCAGAATTCAGGAGTTGTCCACCTCATTCTATTCAGGGAACTACATATAATATTTTCAATGTATTTACTTTTAAATTTGGACGTTTATGTCTGAGAGAATGTCTCAAAAAGGAGCACACACTTAAATAAAATTAATCTTCTATAAATACTTTGCTTTTTTGTTTTTAATATAATTTTATTGCTTTTTGTTAGTATGAGTTTTTCAAGTGAAAGTAACTTTGCCATTCTTGAGGAGCAGTACCAGGAGCTACTCTAAGCTCAGACTGCTGAGCTAAGGAGCGCAACTACCACATTTCCTGTGTACACCTAATTTAATGCAAGTTATGAGGAGACTGAGTTGTATGTGTCACCAGGCCCATTCACAGGTGGCTTTTCTAATAGCCAATATGGTTCTCCCCAAGACCAGGCCCAACCTGTGCCTGTGCCACATTCTGGAGACTGGGCAACTGCGGCCCCCTCCAACCTGTATTCAATCATTGCCCAAGACTTCAGGTCAAGTAAACTTTGCCCTGTCTAATCTAGGTCCCCTTATTCCTGAAGGCCCCAAAAAACTTCAAATCATAGCCAATGAAATCATAGAGGAGATTGTGAGTCTCAAGCAGAGTGGCTTAATTTTTGCTAAAATTGCCACTTGGCTTCAATTTACTGAGGCAGTGATTAAGCAGGAGTTATGGGCCCTTTTGAAGAGAGGTGGTACCAAGCTGGCCAAGAAGCCAAAGAAGGAGGCCAACTCCCAGATCAAGGATGCATATCCCATAATGCTTGCCCTACTCCAGCAGGATCTTTACCTCTGATTAACTGAGGTCTGCCGCTTACTCAGGCTCAAGGGAACATTCATTGCCTGCTGCACAGTGAAGCTCTAGATGCATGGGCTTGTAGTCAGTGTTCTGATTCTGACCAGTCAGACGGCTGATGAGTTGGATGATGGCTCTGATTTGTCCTATGACCCTGTGATTGGAGCCACAATCACCTGTTGCCTGTCCTCAATTTCAGACAATGTCATATTTATATCTTATTATAAATTGTCATTAAAAGTCCATGATTATGGCACTTTTAGTAAAAAGAACACCCCCAAGGGCAAAAAGAAGGAACCAGAGGGGATTGTTATTGGTGTATTCCTAGCAGCTTCCCCAAAAGGGACTGTTTTCTATAAAATCACAACTATTTACACCAATGGGTACTGGTTCAGGAAATTCCTCTCTGACCTTCTTGCCACCTAGAGCTCAGCCAATTCAAGATTCCAAATTTTCCTGAGCCACCAAATGGAGTGTACTGAAGTGGTACCCAAGAAGATCAAAGCAGGCAGCCACAACGTCTCCATTTTCCCTGCCAGCCATGCCAATCTTCACCTGGGGGATGTGCTGTTCTTTAACATTGGGGACACAATCTGTGAGCACAACCCCACAACCTTCATCCATGTGATTAGTGTAGCTAATGACAACACTGTGCTGTTTCCCTGTCAGAAGGTTGTTGACATGTTTACAAAGATGGTCCTGAATGCTCACAGCACCAACCAATTGCAAAAAAGATCCCCAGCTGCCCCTTGCAATTCCCGGTGTACAAGCCAATTGCCATCCTCCCTGAGTCTGAATATGATGTCACACATCATGAATTCCTCCAAGCCGCTCAAGGCACTTAATTGCCACTGGTTTCTCCAGCTGCCCTAGTCTCCATCTAATCCTCCCAGGTGACCAGCACTAACCCCCCAGTCAATCAAGTTCTCCCCCCACAATCCAGCTTGCCAACTAGTTTGCCCCACTCAATCTCATTTTGCCCAATAAAACTTGCCCCCCAATAATTTTTATTTAATAATATATATTGGTTCAACTTGTTTGTATTTTTTATTATTATAATATATTTTTTTACATTTAACTACAGTGATGAAAGATTTTTATCAGGCCACAAGTTAAATCTGGCTTCTTTAATATTTATTAATCATATTGTTTTCTATTATAACTTTAATATTTTTTGAGCGCTACAATAAAGTGAATTTAAAAACTACAAGTGCTGTGGACCAGCCAATTGAAATGGGCGTACATTTGTGCTGTCTTTGTGCTTGGCTCATACCAGACACGCCTCAGTTATTCCACCCAGTTTAACTTAATGAAATAAGCCTATTGAAAAAAGAACATGTCTTTGTTTGCAAATAGGCACACCAACTTGTGGTCAATCTAGCACCAGACCGCTGGGTTCTCTGGTGCTAGATTGATCACAAGTTGGAGTGCCAATTTGTAAACAAAGACATGTCCTATTTTCAACAGGCTTATTTCATTAAGTTAAACTGGGTGGAATAACTGAGGTGTGTCTGGTCTGAGCCAAGCACAAAGACAGCACAAATGTACACCCATTTCAATTGGCTGGTCCACAGCACTTGTAGTTTTAAATTCACTTTATTGTAGCGCTTCAAAAATATTAAAGTTATAATAAAAAATAGAATTATTAAAATAATTCATCTCACCACATATACTCTCTGGTCTATATTCTCTACATATAGCCCCTGAGTGTGATTATTTTTTAATAAATTTATACTCCACACATAATTAGCATACCAAGTTAAGAATAATTATATTTTTTTGGACAAAACATGTACCTGAACAAAAAATCTTGTTAATAATACTAAGAATGTGTTGTTTACGCGCTCTGGAATATGTGGTCTACATGTGACCAATGAAAGCAGCTATCTTTATATAAATGTTAACTTGGGTCAAAATTAGCATACTGATTTGAGAACAAATCATGTTATACTTAGACAAAACATGTATATGAACAGAACATGTTGTTGATGATACTAAGAATGATTGGTTTACACGCTCTGAAATATAAGATCTACATATAACCTGTAAAAGTGATTATATTTTAATAAATGTGTACTTTGGGTCAAAATTAGCATAATGATATGAGAACAAATCATGTTTTACTTGGAAAAAACATTTACTTAAACAAAATATGTTGTTTATGATACCTTGAATGGGTTGTTATATATAAGCAATATACAGAATATTAATATCAATTGAGTAGTGATGAGGAGCAGCTTTTAGGGAAGCTTCAAATATAGAATTAATAAGAAAAGAAGTAGTTTTATTGGACAATACTTTAAATTTATATACCTTGTACTGTGGTGGGGATCTAAGTTGGATCAAAGATAAGGATAGACATATTCAGAATGGGTTTGAGTCACTGAATACTTGGACAAGTCATGTGATATTGCTTTGTTACCATTTCTGGCATGTCAAACTGTATATTGAAAAGGCACCAAATAGGGCAATTACTGGATGTTAAGTAGATTGGTGATAGTCAGAATACTTGTACATTCAGACCCTTGACACACACACCCTTAAGTGGTTACTCTGGTACATCAGGAGGGGGCTTCATTTTCACAGCTGACGCCTGATGTTCCTGGAGCTGTTTACTAGTTGGAACCAGTTGGGTTGAGTGTTCTCCTTTACTGAGGCGGAGACAGGTTCTGTGGTATTTCTTGATAATTGGGTTCTGGCACTTTGGAACTTTACTAGTTAAGTGCTGTGCTGTGGTATGTATTTGATGACTCTTCCTGGTCCCCTGTGTACTGAGTCTAGTTTCTTTCTGTTACCAGCTAGAACCCAGACGGGGGAGTCAATGAGAAGTGGTTCCTCTGTAGAGGCTACCTTTTGTGTTTTGAGCCTTTTTATTCCTGCTATTTTGGCTTTAAGGTGCATGTGTTGTAGAGTTAGTACTTGTTCTACTGTAGGTGGTTTCCCCGGGGGATATTTAGGTATAGTTACTTGTTGCGGGTAACTATCTCTGGTTTGTATCTGTATGTTAGTTCAAACAGTGAGATGCCTTTCCCTTGGTTGGTGTGTACCCGTGATACTAATAATGCATGTTTTATGTATAGTGGCCATGTGTCTTTTGCTTTGCCATCCATTATTTTCTCAAGGGTTCTGATGAGACTACCATTTAGGCGGTCAACTCTGCCTTTGGCCTGTGGCCTGTAGGGCAAGATTGTGGAATGGTTAATGTTTTTGGATTTTAAGTTGTTGTTTACTATGTGACCTGATAACTCTTTTGCTCCATCAGTTAGGATATAGTCTGGAGTGCCGTAGTCAGCTATGATTGCTTTGTTAATTAATTGGTTTATTCTTTCTGCTTTGTGATCCTTTGTTGCCCAGCAGATGGGCCAGCATGTAGCAAAGTCAATGGCTACAATTAAGAAACATTGATTTGTCTTGGTTTCTGGGAAGGGGCACACTACGTCCAGTCCCCAAACCTTGAATGGTTCAGGGTCAGGTACTGGGTTAACTGTTGGATGAGGAGCCTTGGTTTGGCGTACTTCTCACACTGTGTACTTCTTCAAAGCATCAATTGTGTCTTGTTTAATATCAAGCCACCATAATATCTCTTTTAAAGTGAGGTATAGATTGTTAGCCTTTTTGTGCCCTATGAGACAGTGATGTCTTAGGATAGTGTCAACTCTCTGTGTGATTGGGATGTAGGGAACATATTTATCTTTAATGATATGGTATACTGTGTCATTTGATATGTGGAAATCTTTTTCATTCCTTACTATTGTATCATGGTTATTTGATGTGTGGAGTGGTCTTTCCCTTTTTCTTGTACTCAGTGTTATATAGGTTGGGCCATTCAGGGTCCAGGTGGTCAAGATGATCCTCTCTTGGCATACATAGCCTAGAGAGAGCATCATCTGTCACTATCTCTGCCCCCTTTTATATTGGATGTCCAGATTGAGCTGCTCCATCAGGGACATCCATTTGGCTTGTTGCCGTGTGAGTGTGTTCTGAGTTTTGAAATAGATTAAAGATTTATGGTAGTTAGTAAACAGATGTTTAGATGTCCTTCTAGATAACATATCCATTTATTGCATACATGGTATATTACTAGCAATTCCTTATTGTGTATTGGGTACCTCTGCTCAGTGTTAGTTGGTTTTCTACTTTCATAACATACTGGAAGGAAGTCTTGCTGTCCTGGCTAGCAGATGTGTAGGACTGCGCCAATGGCGGTGTCACTGGCATCCAACTTGAGCTTGTAGCAACTGTTGTTATTAGGTTAATCCAAGATTGGTGCTTTGATCAGAGCTTGTTTTAATAGTTGGATTTTCTTGTTGCATTCTGGTGTCCAGATGAATTTCTTTTTGGCATTACCCTTGGTTAAGTCATTGATTGGTGTGGTTAGTTTCCTGCAGTCTTTGATGTATTTCCTTAGGTAAGCTACTATTCTGAGAAAGCATCTAAATTGTTTAATGGAGGTGGGGTGTTACATGTTATTTATGGCTTTTATTTTGTCTGGATATGCTTTGATGCCACTTTCAGAGACAATGTGGCCTAAGAACAGAGTTCCTTTTCCATAAATTGGCACTTACTTGATTTTGCGTAAAGTTTGTGCTTTTCAAGTCAATTGAGTGTCTTGAAGACATGTGTGAGGTGTTCCTCTTTTGTTTTTGAGAATATAATGACATTGTCAAGGTAGCATAATGTATTTGAGAGACTGTTTAGTGCTTGGTCTATCATAGTGAAAAACAATGTAGGAGTGTTGGTCATCCCAAAGTTCATTTATTCAGGCTATCCAGACATTGATGACATGGTATAGCAAGCCCCTAGGGCCAAAAAAGGATGCTCAAAACAGTCAAGGGGGAGGGTCAAGAAAACCTGCAGAGCAGGAGGAAAACCTTGTGGGGAAAGGGTTTAGTCCATTGGAGACAGCTCCTCAGGAGGAGGGTCAGGTTCATGGGGATTTTCAACTGACAGGCGCTCAAAAGCACTGAGCCATGGTGTTGGCTGGTCTGCTAGATGTGGCATCAATGTGGACATAATGATGCTTAATTTTTAAGGGAGTCATATGCATAAAGTGTATGTGCCAGTGAAGATAGGGCCCCTTCTGCATCCTTTTGGGCATTTGTGGGTGCTACAGTTGATCTTTGATGGGGGTTAGTACTGCAGCTGGAGATGTATTTAGTAGTGAGCTCAGCCACAGTGTCAAGGCATTGTTGAGAAAATAAGGTTGACTCATCCAGGGCACTAAGAAGAGCTTCTGGAGTATTTTCTGGGACTTTAAGTTCCTTGGAGAACTTTATAATAGCCTTATTGGCATAGGCTAAGATTTCCACTTGCTCTTGTGATAGAGTTTTGGTTTTAATTTTTGACGCAATTGTATGGGTATTAACATACTGCATAAATTAATTTTTGGGTTCAATTGTAATTGCGCTACCTAGTTGGCTATCTTTTAACCATTCTTCTGGTGTTATATTTTCAATAACTTTGTTGCCATTTTCCTGATCTTTCTGGTGGTACACTAGGCAGTTGAATGGGTTATCTGTGATAAACAGCACTGGTGGGGGTGTATATGTGGCCTGGAGTGAGCCTGATTGGTGATTTGATTTCTTGGCGCTACATTGTGTATAATTGATTTGTTTGATGTGATGACTTTATTTGAGATGTATACAGTTGATAAGTTAGATATATTTGATTCATCTGCTCCGTTTAAGTTGGATGAATCAATTATCAAATTTCCTTGGTTCACCTCAAATGGTCCAAATAAATCATTATGTTCTCTTGGGCCATATGATTTGTTCTGGATAGCTGAATTGATTGATATGCATTTTTCAGTCCCAACTTGAGTCCCATTAAAAGTGGTTTGTAATATGCCATTTCTGTTCATGCATTGCTGTTGCATTTGATGCTTGAGAGGTGAGTTGGGCCCCAGTTTTACCACTCTGATGACCAGATTGGATCTGGGTGCTCTGATTGGTTTGTGAGACATTGTGGAGCTTGTTATGTTCATGAAGTTCCACTTCCATTGGCTCTTCCTGGGCGAAATTTTCAGTGCTAATGGTGGATCCCCACAGTGATGTTTGGGGTGCAGCAGGGGATCTAGAAGGGAGGCTGTTGCCCAATGTTGAACCGTTTGATCTAGAGTGGCCTGGATCACAGCACTTGGTACATCCCTTATGAGCGCCTTCAAAGCAGGCTTGGAAGGGTGTACAGGTGCTGATGGTAGAGCTGCCCAAGCTGGGATAGATTTTGGGTTTGGATCCTTGTAGGGCAAAACAGTTGCAGTTGCAGTTGCAGTTGGGCTTGATAGATTTTTGATGCCCACTGGGACGTTGAAGGAAATAGTTGGGTCAGTCCCATAGTTGTGCATTCCATTTATAAGCTCTTGTTGTAGGATTTCAAAAAGAAGGGGATTAGGTATGTTTGAGAGCATGAAAACCAGAAAAGGATGCTTCCAGTGGCGGGTGTGGATAACTGGAAGCAGGGTATCCTTGTGGAAGATGGAAAAATTTATTGCTAAGTCTTTCTGGAAGGCGGATGCATAACCAATATCAATGTATCCTTTAAAGGGTAGAATATCAATGAACCCTGCTGTACTTGTCAATGGCACAATTGCCTTAATAAGTTCATTATTATAGTATGGGAAGAGCTGGCCGTAGTCCACACAAACTCCATATAGCATTTTTGATTTAGGGCGGTTGAGTGGGTTTAGTGGGATAGGTTTGAGCTTATCCATATGTGATTTAAGGTCCTTGGGGGGTGAAACTTAGCTTTAGACATATGATCAGGAGGTCTTCTTGCAGGAGGGCATGGGCGTTTGGCAGGTGGTTTTCTAACAATTTCTGGAATGCTCCTGCCACTCCATGCAGGAGCTTGGGTGGGCAGTTGTCCTTGCATTGGGTTTAGATTGGGTACTTTTCTGATTGGCTGCTGGTTTCTGTAAATGAATTTACAAATTAAACTCCAAAAAGTAGAGCTAAGCTGTGAAAGAAAGGTGTCATCCCAAAGTTCATTACCCTACATTCAAAGGATCCAAATTTTGTACAGAATGTGGTTTTTGGTATGTCTTTTTCTTTTACTTCAACTTGGTTGTAACCTGATCTGAGGTCAATTTTGGACAAAAATTTGGTTCCAGAGAGTCTTGAAAACAGGTCCTCTTTGAGTGGGAGGGGGTATTTATTCTTTACTGTGCTTACATTGAGGGCTCTATAGTCTGTTACTAGACAGAGTGAGCCTTCCTTTTTCTTTACAAAAAAACACTGCTGCCCCCCACAAGGATTCAGATGGGCAGATGAAGCCTTTAGCTAGGTTATCCTCAATGTGACTTTTTAGGGTTTGTGTCTCTATGGGGGAGAGTCTGTAAAGGGTTGTGGGTTTGAGCATGGCCTTGCATAGGTCAATGTCATGTTTGACCTCCTGTTTGGAGGGTATTTCTGTGAGATCTTCCTTAAATACATGAGCGTATTCATTTAGGAGTTCTGCAAGCTCTGGGGATGTAAGGGATTATATCCCTTTTATAAGTAGCATATCAAATACTGGATATCTTAGTACACAGAAAGAATTTGGAATTTCATTTTTAAATGCAAAATTTGAAAATAATAATAATGGATCAATTGAATTAATCAATTTGAATCTGCATTTGAAATAAATAAATGAATGCATTTTCAAAAGCAAAAACAAAAACAAAAGCAAAAGCTCAACCCTAATTGATAATATAAATTCTAATTTAAAACTAAAAATCTAAGAACCAGATGATGAATCCAACAGCAACCACTGTATAGTGTTTAAGTTTAGCTTTGAAACTTCCAAAGCAACCAATCAGCCAGAAATTAAATGCTTAAAAACAAATTATCAATATTCAGGGGAACCACTTAGCCAATCACTAGATTTGAAGCAACCAAGCCAGAGAAGCAACACTCAACCGGCTCAAAATACTATCTCCACTATAGTCCAGAAGAATACTGTAACTCAGTAACCCAACTTACCTCTTCTTGCATTGCAGGCTGCAGACTGCTGCAGTCCTGCAAGGCAATACTTGCCAAACTACTCTTGAAGGATCACCTGGTAAATTCTATGCCTTTTCTCCACTTGACTTCAGTATTTAAGCTGAACAAAATCCATATACCAATTGCTCCAACAATTTCTATTCCTATCTTAGCAAATAAATCTATATTTTCAAAAAACTTCTGAAACTTGATATATAGACCTAAAGGCTCTCCTCCAACAACATGAAGCTCATCCATCTTGTATGGGCTTTTTTTAAGTTAATTAGTTATGGGCAAGCCAACGTGAACTTTAAAACTCCTAATCCTACCCCCACAGATAAATCATAAGACTCTATTTGGTATTGTTTTGGTCCATGTTGTTGCCATGCCCCTTTTGTAGAAACAGCACAATTTCCCCCCATTATTCCCCCCAAGGCCCCCTAGTTGGTTTTGGGTTATACCAGTGTTTATTATTTCTTAAACCATTTCACTCCTTTCTTGGGGAGATTCTTCCTATTTGTTCACCTCTTGCACATGTTAATGATAGGGATCCCAGTAGGGTACACTCTAGTCAAATTCAACTTGGGAGATATCCTTCACTTCATTGGAGAGAGACTTCCCAATTAGTGGATCCCTGATAGGGGATTCAATTTTTGTTGTTTAAAAGCTATTTAATTTGGTGTACTTAATTATATAGATGATACTGTCTTTGGTTAGGCAGTCTGAGTTGTCCTGATTTATGACTTGGACAAATACTGTGTCTCTTAGGATAAGTTTTTTAGGTTCTTTGAGGATGTTGAAGTTGACTCCATTGTGCTTGATGGTCATGGTTTTTTTTCCAACATACACTGGTATTCAGCTGGGTGAACCAGTCCATTCCCGCTACAATGCCGTAGTTTATGTTGTTCATGACAAGTCCCTTGATGGACGTTTGAATGCCTTGGAGGTCAATTCTGTGGGAGTTGTTTTGCCTTCAAAAGAAACTTTGATTTTCTGCCATTCTGGTATATTTGAAGTTGGATTAAATAACCAGTATTTTGTACCTGGCTAAAAATGGTTTGCTAACCATAGTGTGTTGTGCACCAGAGTCAAATAAAATTTTATGTGTATGTGATTTATAAGTGCATGGGTAGACAAGAAGTTGTGAGTGATCTTTAATTTTTTTGTTATTAAGATAGAATATTATGGGATACGTGGAATGCAAGCAATAAAGTTTGTGCCTTAGTACAGTATTTTTAAAAGCTATGGCAACAAGCAAAAACAATTCATGTTTAAACAAAATGAACTCATCTTTAAACAAAATTGAAATGAATCCAAATCTGTTGTAAATCAATATAAATTTGTTTGAAATTAATTTCTTTTAAATCTGAGTTCATTTTGTTTAAATCTGAATTGTTTTTAATTGTTGCCATAGCTTTTAAAACTACTGTACAATTTCTTGTCAGTTTGGGGAGACAGTGACACTTAATCATGTTCCCCCTCCTCTTTTCAATTTTTCTCTGTTTTGAGACCTTTGAGGTCCAAAAATGTGGGGCCAGGCTCATAGTGGGTTGCTGTTTCAGCATTGTTCACTTCAGTGGTGTTCTCTTTCTTGAGACAGGAGCAGTTTGCGCTCTGGCTGTGATTTCCATTGCTTCTATTGGAATTTTTGTTGTTGTGGTTGGTGTTTTGGACATGTTTCCATTGGAATTATCTCTGCCATTGCCATTGGAGGAGTGTTTGCCATTGTGTGTATCATATTCCATATCTGCACGTTTTTCTGTGTGCTTGGCTTCTGCAGTGAGTGTGGGCATGGAGGTGTTAGCCTCTTGACAAATGAGGGCAGCAACTGAGAGTTTGTCAATATCAATGTACTTGGTGTTGGTTACTTTGCCTATTATATGTGGTTGTTTGTTTGTCTGTGGTGGAGAGAGCAACTGTATTGAATTATATTGGCACATACTTTGGTCATGACCAGTCTTTTGAATACAGTGCATCCACTAGATGTATCTTTGTTGATATTGTGGGTGCAGAAGTATGTTTTCCAGGTCTCCTGGGATGTGGCCTGGTTGAGTATGTGAGCAAAGGTGGGCGGGTTTTAATAAGTCATTTTCTCTTTCATGAGTGTGGTTGAAAAACCATAGCTGCTACCAGTGATAAGGAGCACCTTCTGGGAAAACTTCAAATATAGAATTAGGAAAGAAGAGAAGTATCTTTTATTGGATAATACTTTAGACTTATATAGCTTGCGCTGTGGCAGGGATCTAAGTTGCACCAAAGATAAGGATGGTCATGTGCAGAATGGGTTTGATTCACTGGATATTTGGACAAGTCACATGATATTGGTTTGTTGCTTTTCTTGGTATATTGAACTTTATATTGGATTGGCATCAAACAGGGCAATGACTGGATGTTAAGTGTGTTGACAGCAATCAGAATACCCATACATCTAGCTCATTGACAATAGTACTACTTAAATCTAGTAAAATATTCATAATTAACATTAGATATATTTATTAAATCTCTATTAGATACAATAGAATAGATGTAGTTTATTAGGATATTTTTATTGGTATAAAAGGGGTTGTGGTAATAACAAGGAGAACATGTCAGAATAGAGGCAATGATCAAGGAATTGGACACTGCAGTGGCTATAATCAAGGAGGTCAATCAAAAGGTGAAGGGCATGCTCAAGGAGGTTGCGTTGGAAGGTGAAAACCTGAAAAAACTTACTGTAAAGGCCGTGAAGAGCAAGATACCAAATACAACTGACATACTTGCAATCAGGCTCCTTAATGTACAGAAATATGTTCTTGTTGATCTACAGTTCAAGTCACAGGGGTTTACAACTGCAGAGGTGTGATCAAAGGATCCCGAGATGTTTTAGAACCTAAAAAAATAAAAATAAAAATATAAAAACCAACAGAAGGAGACCAGCAACCTTCAAGTGAGAAGTCCTGTGAAGAAGCCCCTGTCAAGGGGACAACAGGTAAAGATATAGAAGAAGTTAAAAAATGAAATATTAAATAATAAAAGGATTATACTACCTTTTTATTTATAGAAGAGACAAATGAGTAGTCCAACAATACCTAAAACCCTACATATCTCAAACCTTTTACCTCAACTACGTCCACCAAATAGGGCGTCAGCTGGTCCTGACACCAGCCACCTGTTACAAATGATAAAAAATTAGAAAAAATCACCCTATGAAGTTAGAAAAACTCAAAAAGCTCCAACCAACACCAGATGGCACTGGATGGTGGGTCTCAGCTTTGGCTGCAACCCCTAACCTCCACCTCAACCAGTGCATTCTGCCCCCAAATTCTGTGAGCTCTTTGTCCTCCTTGTCTGGGACTTTGTAAAAACTATGCCATATCAAAACTTACCCAAAATAGAGAGAGGACAAGAATAGTATGTTTCTGTTTCCCAACCAAAAACACAATATCACACATCCTAAAAAAATTTAAAGAAAAAATAACTTACCTTACCTACATTTTATTTGTCATCCTGCCTGCTATTTTAGGCGTCCTCAGAGACTTCAGGGCCTCCTGGTGCTCTGACAAGACTGAAATACCACCAACAATGGAAAAAAACTTTTGCAACCATGTCCTTTAAAAATAAAATCAGTACCCTATACAATAAATTTGTGAGTTCTCAGCCCTGTTTGCAGGGAAGAGACTTCACTTAATTGTTTAACTAGGTCTTATTGCAATGATGGGGATTAAAGAAGAAGAATACAACCCTTCTGATGTAATTTAAAGCTGGATGAAATTCACCATTTATTAGATGAAAAAAATTGTCCCTGGGTACAGCTCAATAGAGCATGTTATTCAGGATGCAGTTATTCTTGCTACCACATATGGGATGGCAGCTCCACCATAAAAATCCTCCTGTGAAATTGTATTACAGTTCTCTTTTACTCAAGCTTCTGTAATCTATATAGTACAGGAGCAATGTCAGCATACACTTTAGCAATAAAAATTCTTAGTTTATTTCAACATCAAATCCTGGAATTCCGCCGCTCACACCCCCAATAAAGCTCTAAACCCAAATAAAAAATTTAAATTTCTTATATATAATTTCTTTAAAATATACTTTAATCAAATCATTTATATTCAACAAATAATTAAATAATAAAAAATAAATATTTCTGTATGTTCATTCATCCTTCAATGTTTTGTCAATTTTTATTATAAATGACAGTATATAGTTGAAATCATATAAAAATGTCAATATAAACTAACCTAAATAAAATCAAAATATAAAAATATATTTATCTTTGTGTATTATTCATTCATTCATTTATTTTGCTTTACTTTGTTAATTTTTATTATACCTGACAGTAGACACACAGAAACACAGAAATAAAGTCAATATAAATTAAAATAAATAAAACCCCAGATATTAAAAAATAAAATGCAAAAAATTGGAATATCTAAGCCTTTAATTGATTGGCTGTTTGGAGAGGCACGCAGGGAGAAACAAATTAGTGTGGCAATAGAAATTAGCCACAGTTTCAGCTGGGAGAGTATGGACACTGACCTGAAGAAAATTGAATAAATCATCGGGGCCAAGTGGCGCCCCTTGACTAATTGCTTGAGCCACCCAAAAACTTCCTCAATTGGGTTGAGGAATGGAGAACAGGAGGGAAGAAATATAAGGCACAAATTATATGTGGCTAATTTTTGGGAGCCAATTTCTACACCAGGCTCAATCACCTGGAATTCATTGAGAATATATGCCACCTTATGGAGCCCAACATTATCCAATACTATGATATTAGTGACACCCAAACTGGTTACTTGAAGGTGTTCCCAAACCAAACAGAGAAATTCCAGAAAGGTCTCAATATTATGGAAACCCTTGACCATCTGGTATATTACAATACCAAGGGACAAAGAAGAGATATCATCAAGCATTCAATGGAACGCATAGCACATGTCAGGACATTATGTTCTTTTTGCCTTTGGGGACATGCCCATATTCATTGTGCATTGACAAAGCAAAAGAGGACTTGTCAATGTATTAAAACTTTACTGTGCCCCTTTTTTCAGTGTGGTGTACATATCAGCATATTTCTGGTGGTAGGCAATGTTGTCTGGGCTGTGCTGATTGTACAGAGAAACCCCAAGTTTTTTCCAGGAGAATCTCAAACTCTTCACAGCGCAATAGCATGTGGAAATTGAGGCCTCAATCCCAAAAGTGGACTCAATCATTGACTGGATACTTTCTAGTTCAAGATGGCAGTTTCTATTGATCTACTGCCAGATTTTCCACAGGTTTTCCTTGACCAATAGGATTGGCTTGCATTTGGATTTCTCCAAAAGGAGAACAGAAACTGCTCTAGGTAGGCTGTGCAGAGCCTGTGAGCAGATTTTTCAAAAATACTGACAAAGCTGTGGCATTCTTGTAGTCAGGTGTCTCCTCCATGAGTCTGTTAAAGGTCTTGCAGGTGGCGTTAGTGGTAATGTGGTACTTGGGCTTTTTAGATGCAGGTACAGACTCTGCAGGCTCATCCAAAACACAGGGCATAGGCACTTGGCTGCAGAACAAAGTAGTCTTTTTCAACACCTTCTACCCTTTTACTATTTGATAGTATTGTAGCTCCTTATTGTCATCTTTTCCTTTGCTATCACTCCTGCAAGGCTTGTATGTGGTGCCAAGGACTGGTCTAACCTTCTCCATGATAGTAGCCAGAACACCATCACAGCAGTATACAGGGCCGTATACATAGGACACCCTCTCAGTGGTGAAGTCATTTACTGCTCTGGTTGCGGTGACCTTTGTGTATTTTCTGGTCAGCTTCTGGACCCTGTGATTTATGCTCTGTGTCCTTTTGCTCTGTGTCCCTTGAACTGATTGTGTCAGGTCAACCTCATTATTGAACTCTCCTCTCCTGTCTCCTTCCTTAGCAGGCACTTTTATTGCACTCACTCAACATTTTTTGATCCATGAGGGCGTCCATATCTGCAGCGTACTCCTTTGGCTCCTTGGCTCTGTTATTGAGATGTGTCCATTTTTATATAAAAGTACAGTAGTTTTAAAAGCTATGGCAACAACCAAAAAGAGCTCAGATTTAAACAA
>QTSX02005417.1:0-20388 GCA_014839935.2 Entomophthora muscae
GGCTCTAAGGGTTCTCTTAGACACAGACTGTCACTAACATATTAAGAACATTATTCAATAAAATAAAATAAATTCTAAGGATCAACCCACCCAAAAATTAACTCAAACTCAATATGGCATGTTTTGGATCCACCTCAAAAAGATCCTTGAAATGAGATTAAACCACTCCGTATAATCCATATATAAAGCAGAAGTAATATTTGTTGTAAAGAAATTATGATTACCTGTGCTGCGAGATGATTTAACATAACTTAAATAAAGCAACCATCATAATACAATATATCATTACTCTTTTAAATAAATTATAGGATTCATTTATAAGTACCAACATTTAAAACTAGTTAATTAATTATGTGTAGCTTTAAATTATGGTTAAAATTAATCCTCAAGGCTGTGCTCTGGATTTATGACAGCTCTTTTTGGTGTTCTGTATTGAGATCATATAATTGATTTTCCCTCTATCTTTGCTTTATATAAACGAAATTTTTTTAAAACTATCTGAATCCATGCTTTTTTAAAATGAAAATACAAGTCTTTACAGCTAAACCCAGGATCAGCATAAAAAGCTTAAGTTTAGCCCTAAATCCTAAAAATATATTATGCTTTTTAACCTGTCTAAATTTATATAATTTAAAGAGGTTTGATTTATCTAGGTCATGTTGGGAATAGGAAATTAATAACTCCATACCCCAAAAACATTAGAGATATTCCAAGGCATTTTAATTTAAAGATACATATATAAATTATGTGCCTTTTGGGATATAAAAGCAAAATTCTTACAAATTACCCCCAAATATAGATTTTTAATATACTACCATCACATATATCACTAAAAATCAAACCAGCTTAATTTGCCACCACATAGGGGCTATAAATTTGGTAAAAGATACTAAATGATGCTATTTTATTATACTTTCTATGAGATTAAGATTTATCATTGTAAAAGAGATAATTTATATGATAGTATATGTTTTCATATAATAAAGTCAGATGGTAACACATATTTACCTGATTATCTAAATTCCCAAGTTAATAGGTAGATAGCTCTGTTACTTAATATACAGCAAAAAATGCTTTAAATGGTGCACTGCCTATGTACTTTAGTTTTGATATCTGTAATGTCAAATAGTGAATATCTCCATTAAACATTATCAATTCAATTCTTAAATAAAGACTTATATGGGTTTTCAAGGAGACAATTAAAGTGAAAAAGCCTATTCCAAAATTAGTATTCTATTAAATAAAGACCTGGAGAAGAAATTGAAGTAGAAAATTCCCTATTATAAATTTTGATATACATAGCTTCAATTTAAAGGGTCTTTATTATAATGATTCTTTGCTTTGGATGTAAAATAATAATTTACTGAGGGCAACATATATTAAATCCAAGACACAGTGTTGATAAAAGAAGCCCTATTTTGAAGACATACCTGGCTTTCTTAGCTATATGATAGCATTTGGGACATAATCTTCTATATTTTTAGCTCACAAATAGTTGATGTCATATTTTATTACTATATGGTCTTTAAATCTTCCCACAATTACAGCCTACTTGAGTTCTTTGAAACCAAATTATACCTATTCCTATTAAATTTTGGTTAACTTGAACTTTTAGAATAATTTGAGGTCATTGAACAGCTCTTTAAATCTTAGGCTCTTTATAAATATTGATATCTTTTTTCTGCTGGAGTACCCCTCAATTTTTGAGGCCTAAATATATTTAGAACAAATAAAAGCCAGCATCATACTTTTTCTAGATGTTAATTAGGTGAGATATTTTGTACAATAATTCATCACCCAAGATATAACTCAGCACAACAAAAACACTCACACATGCTAATCATAATCTTGGTAACTTTTTGTGGCTAAAACTATAACTAGTGATGAAATTTTAAACCTTACTGCTGAAAAAATTAATGTACACTTTGCTAATTAAGGTAGGGTGCACATGAGCATAATCCTCTCCAACCAAAGCCAAAATTGAGCTTTAATTTTGGCCACTTCATAATTAAAAAAGCCAGAATTTAACTCTTCCATGTTGTAAGATCAAATAACATTTGGATTTATCCTTAAAAATTATACTAAGATTCTTAAAGCAATAATTGGCTTTATCTTCCATCATTATTATCAGCTATTTAAGCTAAAAATATATGCCTCATATAATAAATTTGTATCATAATTTTTGTGAAGTGTCATAATGAAGGATATTAAATTTAATATTTTTGAAAAATTATGGTTTATTTGAGTTCCTTGATCAATCCTGACATGTGTCTTTGTCAATCTCTTTGTTAAAGCTCATAATATTAGACAGCTTAATTGCAAGATCTACAATGGTTTATGGAGTAAGACAAAAAATTATAGGTTATAGTCCCTAAAATCTAGTTTTAGAAGTAAGCCATATAGCAATCATTCAAAAGAATCTGTGTTTGATTCTAATAAAGGATATTTAGGTTGAGTGGCTCTTGTGTAAAAAAATACTGGAAGCACAACTAGTATATGAAGTTAACTAACTAAAATCCATGTATGTGCTCCAACTTTGAATCCTTGAGATTGGTAACCAATTATGGGACTTGGAGCTTGCTAAATCTAAGCTTCTTTCATAAAAATGGCCAGCAAGATTGTATGCAAACAGACATTAAAAATATTTAGAATCCAAGGCCTTTAAATTTAAACCAGCAGGATAATGCACTGATACCACTGACACTTCTAAAAGACTTAGAGCTAAAATTATAAACAACTTTAATTATATCTTTGGATAGCTTGGATAATTCAATTTCATTCCCTAAAAACCTCAGTGACAAGGAGTCTACAGATCAACCAGAATAAGGGGACATAACTTGTCTCTCAACCCTGGATTATATCAAGGCCTGACTTGAACTTTTCTAAAATGTTCAACTTTTAGCCCTTTTATATTCCCCTTATATTGGCCAGAAAGATAGGTACTTCTCTAAATGTATAAATCCCCTAGATTTAACCAAATTTCAAGCTACAGGCAAAAAATTATTCCTGGGTAGTTACTCCTTGATCAGGCTTCTTATTGGAATATAATTGCATTGCTTCTCAAAATAAACAACACATTTTTATGTATTCTGTTATTCTTCTTCCTTTTTAAAAAGTTGCACGGATCACATCTATAGTGAAGCTGATTTTAATAAAAGCTTTGATATGGAATGGTAAAGTCTCTTGAAATAGTTAATTAAGTTTAGTTTTAGGCTTAAAATCCCGGGCTAGTGAGTAATGGGATTGGCAGATTAGGATAGCCCTAAATGTGGGTGTGAATTTACCTCCCACAGCAGCTGAGTGCTTCAAGGTGCAAGCAGTTGGGAAGCATCACAAAAATTGACACAATAAATTCATTCCTTTGGGGGTGCAAAAAACTCAAAAATAGACTAACCCCAATTGATGGAACCAGGATGAGGCCATAATACATCCTGTATGAGATAGATCACAGTTTACAGGCTTAATTAAACTGTGGTACCAGTAAATTCTTAGGGTTAAAAGAAGCTAGAATAAAACATTCCTGTGCTAAAAATATCTTTGCTTTCACATATTATTGTCAATGGGGGATATAAATTTGGGCAGCCCCTGGCAGGTGATAAATAAGTTATTCTTGGCTCCCCTAAAAAATATTATATTCATTACTCTTTATTCAAATCATCAGAATGAATGATGGAATGCTCTCTTATTCATCCAGGATAGCCATGAGCCTTTATTTAAAGGGCATTTATAAAAAATGTTGAATGATCTTTCAAAGTGTTGTGTTGCAAATACAATAGTATCTCCTTGGAGCTACAATCATGCTTAGTAATTAAATTGTGATGAGCTAAATTTAGAGCAGTTTGTCAGGCAAGAGCTGCTATTGGCTAAATAAAGGATGGTTTTCTAAGAGAGGTAAATGTTTGATGGTTTTTTACTTGCCCAGGAGTAGATATTTGGTGTGATATTGAGATCCTGAGATCAGCTGGAGCTATAATACAGTTGGGTCTTCTCTATCATAGGGGTGGGAGTTTCTCTGCCTATGACTTTTGGTTAGCTTTAAGGGGGAACTTGCTGCTACTGTTCAATCATAGAGTGACTAGAACCATTTTTAATTTATCTTTTTAGAGAATCAGCTTCTATAATTAATGATTTAGGGTATCTAGGAAGTAAATCTGGTTAATTTTTGCATAAAAGCCCAGGGTAACTACTTGGGGGAATAAAAGGGGGGTTAGCATAACATAGATGCTTGCCTCTGGGAGGCCTAAGTGAAGGAACAACACCTTTGTCAATGACCATAATATATATATACAACATGCTAGGCTAAAAGTATAGGTATTAAATGAGTTTGAAGAGATGTTGAAGAACAAGCTGAAACATTTCTCTAAAGCATTCTGAAGCAAGGTTGAAACAGTAAGCAATTTTATGAAATGTTTTACCACAATCTTTCTATGAGGGCAAAATTGAAGAAAATTGTTGGAAAAGTTACAGGGGAAAAAGTTACTTAGTAAATTCAGGTGTAAAATGAGTGAGTTCAAACATGGTGAAACATTGAAAGAAAACAAAAAATTTGTTCAGGGAGTGTAGCACACATTGTCAATATTTTTGTCAGTGAGCTGTTTGTTCCATATTAGAATCTTGGCAAACCTGCAAAGGCAAAAAGCTTCAAAAAATTAAATAAGTTAACATTCATATCATTGATTAAGCTCAAATCTTGTTTTAATCATATTTTTGTTGATTTAAAAGTCCAGAGCTTAACAAAAATATGACAAAACATTATCCTAATGTTCTGTAATTAAATAAAGTAATTTTGTAAGCTTATCTTGTTATAGGAAAAGTGTGGGCACTTAATAGCTTAGGCTTTGAAAATAAAATACCTAAAATGGAATAATATAGGACAGGTGCTATATATCAGCATTGAAGAAGGTGCTTTGAAGAGACAGGTTAAAATAATTATCTATAAAGTAGAAGATCATATCTAGGCATAAAATCTTGGGTTTGCACACAATTTTAGTTGAATTCTTAAATAGATCCATCTAAAAATCAGTTGAGAAGCATATGATGGCTTCACAAGGCATTCCTAAAGAATTGTCTGGTTGAGAGGAATGCAAATTGGTTGCAAATTAGAAGGGTTTTAAGGGGATCTTTCTGCTGTTGAATAAAGACTTTTAAACCCCATAAAAGCTCACAGGTTTTTGGTCACAGATTCCTTTCCTCATACTTATTACCTAATTTTTGGGGGGAAAGTACAGCCAGTGCTGTAAAAAGTTTTCAAAGAGCCAGACATCTGGTGATGAATGGACAAGATTAGCAAAGGGCCTAAAGTTTACAGAAAGAGGACAAAAGTTCCTTAGCATTGTTTTTACAATACTCTTCCAGGAGTTATACACATCCAAAGAGGGGCAAAATCAGTCCAACATCATTATGTACTGCGCTGATGCAAGAATTATGTTTATAAAGTCATGAATAAGTTTGCAGGGCTGCAGGCTTAATATAAAGCTCTGGAATTGGAAATGAGTCACTTTGAGAATGCCATCTCAGCTATTTGGCGCATGGTTTTGATCTAGGACACATATTAAACTCCTCTGAGAATAATTGGGAGCCCACACCAATGATATAAACAATCAGAGCCATAGGAAGATACTCATGCTACCTTTAGAAAAGCAATTATTAATAAATCTGTGTCAATGGATACTGACATAATAAATTCATTTTTCTTTACAATAAAGAGCATGTTTTCAATTATTATCTCTTCAAATTTAACTGATATTAATACAGCAGGGATTTTATTGATAAGTAAAGGGGAGATACTTATAGGATTAATTATATTATGATAAAATTCATGATAAAAGGAGTTAAGCCCTAATGTATCACAGATTGCCAGCTTTTATCATGAATGAGACCTACACAAGTAGGGCTACTTAAGTTGCTTCATTATAAATAGTTAATTATTTGGTGAGGGATCTGAAAGGAGTCATAATCATTTATAAGAAGCTATTTCAAAGCTTAAACAGTGTATTTCTCCTACTAATCATGTTGATTATAATAAAGTCTCATGCTGAGCTTTAATTTATAAAGGATTTTAATAATCTGAGATTATCATTGTATGGGCTGTTGTTTCTCTATAGATTCTTGTTTTAACAGCACATACAGACCCCAATTTGCAGTGATGCTAGTTAAGTGACTTGGATTGGTTAGCCTTTAAACAATCCTAACTCTCCTAGCAAGTTATAGTGAAGTTTGGATTAAATTAAAGGTTTCTGGTCAGCCAATAATCCAGGAGTCTTTTGTAAAGTTTCCAGGTTTGGGAACTGGAGTAGACAGGTTTGAGTAGTTTTTTATCCTGGGGTGAATATGAGACTCCATTGAATGTGGAATAGTGTGGCTTGAGGAAGGCGCTAGCATCTTGGAGGGGGGCTTGGTATCTGTGTACAATACCCTTAACCCTTTTGCAATGGCTTCAAAGAATTGGGAGTGAGGAGAAACCTATAAGCAACTATTAGCAGAAAGACTTTTCCAAGAAAAGTCAACTTTGGGAATGAGGGTGGACTTTTCTGAGCCCCAAAAAATGAGGGCTTGGCCCTAAACCCTGGTACTATACTAGGGAAGCCCTGTAAGAATGAATTTGGGACCCTTGGGGAGGTAAACTTAACAGCTTGACAGAGAAACTACCCTGAGAAAAATATTCAAGGATAAAAACTACCAGTAAAATTAAAATTTCCCCAGATAAAGTGCTCCTTCAGAGCCCAAAAATGCTCACAATTGATATAAAAATAATAACAAACCCCCAATTTTAAATGGCAATACTTTAAAGAACTAGGATAAAATATTAAAACATAAAAATTTATCTAAATTATTAGGGGTATCTCAATATTTCTTATCTTGAGAGTGTTAAGTTGATTGATGATGTTTTTCTTACTATTTTATGTGTTCTTAACAACTCTATATGCATTCCAGCTGATTACTTAATAAATGATGCTCAATGAAATATCTT
The DNA here is from genome assembly GCA_014839935.2 of Entomophthora muscae. Taxonomy (NCBI): domain Eukaryota; kingdom Fungi; phylum Entomophthoromycota; class Entomophthoromycetes; order Entomophthorales; family Entomophthoraceae; genus Entomophthora; species Entomophthora muscae. Next base: position 6,971 of record QTSX02005417.1, read on the forward strand.
GATCTGATACTATTTAATTATAGGATCAGGAGAGGGAATGTGAAGGTTTCTTCACATCAACAGTACAAGGCTCTATCAAGCTAATGCAAGCAAGGAGACATTCTAAAGAATCCATTAGTCATTGATAAGGCTGGATGTATAATCATGTATCCCTACTTTGAAGATTTTCTATAGTAGTAAAGATAAAATTGTCTGCCTGGCATCCAAATATCAAAGAGGGTTTATGGGGAATTGAGCCTCTTGCCCAGAGAATATCTGGTGCTTCCAACTCTTACTGTCTAGTGCATAAATATCATAAAAAACTAGTTTTAATCCTCAGATTTAGTATCCTTCCCAGGGAAGTGGCATAGATTATTCAGTATAATATTACTTTTTATTTTGGGATCTGCCTCTTCTATCTGTGGGAGCTGATATTGTGTTATGCCAGTTCCCCTAGGTCCAGATGGATCTTATATTTAACTGGTTTGACTTCATGTTATATCACCTTGTTTTCCACATATAGTTATTTCTGCTACTTTTACTATCAAAGATGAAAACTCACCCTGTGCAAGAAACAAGGCAACCAAATATGAAGTTGAATTTTTGATTGGCTTTTTTTAGGATAAATGCACTGATTATGGACTGATTTACCTCTGATTAGATATATACAAGGTTAGTTCCACAGTCTGAATCAAGCCTTGCTGATGATCCAATTTTTTGGTTGGCCCAGGAGTTACTGAGCTTCTGGAACATATTACCTATCTGGAAGATATATCATATCTTTCCTGATAGCTAATAGAAATCACCCAAAAATAAGGGTGGTAGGCTATGGTCCAGATCCCAATGATATAGGGTTGCACTAAAATAGGCTTCAAAGCAGTGACAACAACAAAAGTTGAGTCATCTTCAAAAAAATGTGCTTGCCTGGGAACTAATCAACTTGGCTCAAAGAAAAATCAAGATCAATGAATTTATATTTAGAGTATAAATAGATTTAGGCACCCTTCTATTTCTCTTTGAGCAGAGTTGATCTTATTTTCAGTTAGTTCATTCTGCTTAAAGATGACTCAAATTTGCCTACTGCCACAGCTTTAAAAGCTACTGTATATTGTATCCCATCTCTTTATTAGATATAGTAGGGCCCTTAAGATTCTTTTGTCTTGGTGTTTGGGGGTTTCAATGCTGAATTATTCTTTTATACCAGTTATATTTAATATCTTGATGAGGTATATTGTGAGTTTAGGCTGATTGACCACAACAATTAGGTAATCATTGACGGATATTAATATATATAGCGGCTATTATTAGGTGGGTTATTTTATATTTTGTGTTTTTATAAAATAATATTATTAATATTATATTTTGGGTGTTGGGGTATTTTATTTATATATTTTTTTTTTTTTATTAGAATTGAAAAATAATATTTTTTATTATTATTATTAATTATTTTTGTGGTTTTTTTTATATTATGTTTATTATTTATTTTTTATATTTTTTATTATGGTATAAAATAATAAAAATATTTTTATTTTTATTTTTTATATTGTTAAAACAAAAAAATTATTTTTTTATTATTTTTTTTTTTCTTCTTTTTTTTTTATACACCCCCCAAAATGTGTTAATTTTATTTTAATATATAATATGTGTGTGTGTTATTAGGAGAATATGGGGTTTTTGTGAGTATTATATGTGTATTATTTTTTTTTTTTTTTTTTGTGGTGATGGGGGAGGGGGCAGGTTGTTGTTGGTTTTTTGTTGTTTTTTTTTTTTTTTTTTTTTATTTTATTTTTTCTTTTTTTATTAGGAAGGGGTGGGAGCGGGGGAGGGAAGATGATTAGTTAAACAAATAATATAATTGATTTGTTTCTCCCTTTGGGGGGGGGGGGGGGGGGGATATATATTTTTTTTTTATTTATAAAAAAAAATGATGGTTGGGTAAAGGGTGTGGGGGAGGAAAAAAATAAAAAAAAAAAAAGGAGGGAGGTTGGGGAGGAGAGGGGTTGTATGTGTTGTATTGCTGTTGTGTGCGCGGTGGTAAGACAGGACGGGGCGGGGGAAGGGAGGGGGGGGGGGGCCACCCCCACATAAAAAAAAAAAAAAAAAAAAAAACAAAAAATCCCCCCCCCCCCCCCGGCTAATAAAAATAAAAAAAAAAAAAAAAAAAAAATTTTTTTTTTTTTTTTTTTTTTTTTTTTTTTGGAAGAAAAAAGAAAAAAAAAAAAAAAAAAAAAAAAAAAAAAAAACAAACAACCTATATGAAAATAAGCAGCATATAAGAAATAAAGATAGCATGGATAATATTATGAGCATTGCTGAGTAAACTGTAACTAAAAATTTACTGGGCCTGTCATTGCAACTTTAATCTATACTGAATTAGTATGTAAGTGCCCAGCCTTGCAGCCAACCTAAGAAATCAGAAGATTTTCTCAAAGCAAGGATCAAGCCATGGCCTCCAGAAGGGGCAATACAAAGCTGCAGAAGGCCCAGAAAGAATATATCAACAGCCGCTGCAGGGATTGACCCTGGGTTTAGCCACCAGGGAGTTTCAAGCAAGTGGTGGGAGGTAAGCTGCAACTTGATCAGCTTGAGTAGCCAACAGATTCCAAGCCTGACCAGGGCCAGTACCTGAATTGGATCAGTGGGCTAGAAGCCACAATACTACAAATAATCAGGGTAGCACCCAAAATCTTTCAACTGCTACAATTGATCAAGTTTAGTGGATATTGCAGCAGATCTGCTACCAAGCATATCTGTTGCAGGAAAGCATAAGTTCAATCAGACTAATTAGCTCAGATTAGGAAGTTGGACCAGCCTGAAATAATGCACAGCTGGCACCAATCAATTGGGATGCATCTGGTATCAACCCAGAAATTCAGGGCACCATTCCTCTATGCCCTCCTAACCAAGAAAAATTGTTCTAGCAGCTAACCAATTGTTGCTTATCCCAAACTCCAGTAAGATTCATGGTCAACCCCCCATCAATCAGAGAAATCCCATCCAGATGATCCCAGCCCAGAGCCCAGGTTAATCCCTTCACTCTTTTCTCCTCCTTATCTGTATTGGAATCAGGTGATGGATCCTGTGTTAAACACAAAGCTTATAGAACAGATTCCAAGCAACCAGAAGAGCTTCACTCCAAGTTCCAATCAGACCCAGGAAATTTTGTATAAGCATCTTTCCTTATCTCAACCCTAGTGCAGACAGCGTCAAATAAAGTGAGTATATCTATCAGGTTTGTTTTCTTTATTAGGTCTGCAATCTATAGGCTGCTTGAGTCAAGATCAAGCCAGAAGACTGGAGTATCATCCACATTCATGATCCATGGAGTATCATCCAGGTCCAGATCATATAATAGCTGGTATTCTGTTTGGCTGCCTGCTCCCCTCTTCTAAAGCCCTACAATCACAGCAGAGCTGGAACAGCAATCTGGACCATTCTTAATCTGGTCAAAGCAGCTGTCCCCTACCTTGACACTTATCATCCCTTGGATGAAGGTCTACTGTACCTAACAAGATCTACCCCTTCTTGTACTCAGATTTAGTGACAAGATACCCCAATGGATGGAGATCCTCAGGGGCGCCTTGGTACATGATGGCTCTTGGCCCTGACATGCTAGGTGAAAATTAGTTGTTGTTATTTTCCTTGTTTTTTGTTAGCTATGTTTTTTTGGATACTCCTGGCTCAATCTGCCAGGTAGGATCCTATATTTTGATGTTCTAATTGGTAGCCTTTTCCTTACTTTAAGTCTTTTCTCTTGGATGACTTACCCTAAATTTGTCAACCTCTATCTCTCTAGGGATATCCTTCTGGGGTACTGCTTATGCAGGATGCTGGTGCTTTAAGTGAACTGGCTCAGCTTTGGGACCTTAACCTACCCCCTCCTTTCTCAACCTTCCCGGTCTCCACTTTTGTAAAACTGTGTCTTTTATGTTTAGCTGGAATTTTTCCCATCCTCTCCAAGAGCGGCCTAATATCCCCATTATGGCTGGCTGCTAGCCCCACCCCTAAAGCTTCCAGGGATCTCCTCCAGAGCAACCAGAGATCAGACCCCCTGATTTGGATGTGATTGAACCTCTAATCTTTGCAAACTTGCAGGCTCCTGGCCCCCTCAGACCTGCAGGTTCTCTTTGGAAATCCTGCTGTTACATATCTATATATCTCCTCACTTGTCATGCTAAAGAGCTGCCCTGGGTATTTTTAGGAGTGGATGAGAGACGCAACAGGTGGGATGGATCCTGCAATGGCTGTCATCTCTGTTTCTCTATTTTGGATCCTCTTAATTGGGGGATCTGAAATCTCTGGCCTGGATTTGAAGGAAGATAAACTTATTCTTCCTGGATCTGAAAGGGCATACAATATATTTAAAAGGCAATGGCTATAGCTTTATAAAGAACCTTTTTGGTTTGAAGCTCTATACATTCTTTATTTTTAGAACCTGTCCCAGCTGGACCCATCCAAGCTGCTTTAGCCTTAGCAAGATCCGAAAAGAACTGGTTGCTGCCAGCGGGGTGAGAAGGGGAGGGTTCAGGAAAACTGCCTCCAGCACAACTTTTCTGGAACAGGTTCATGATCTGGACCGGTTGGCTGCTTCATTGTAGAGCGGCCAATGTTCCTTATTTGCTGCAGCCCTAGATATTATCTCCCTTCAGCGCTTTCTGGGTATCCTGTTAAAATAAGGGGCTCCAAACACCTGTGATGGGATCAAGTCCTTTGTTTGATCTCTGACTAGGTACAATGATGTTTGGAAGCCTAGCTAGTTGCCTTGAGGAACCCTTCTTCTCCCTATAATAGCATGAGTCCCTTGGGGTTGGACTAAGTCTTGGTGAGCTGGTATTATTTATCATCCCTTTTTAAAGGGTGTATATCCTTATGGATTAAAATTGGGAGCTGGTTTCCTCTGGTTACATATTAAAGTTCTTGAGGTGGTGTTATCTGGGTGTCTATTTGAAGCTGTGGAGGGGTGATGGGTAGCCAGATGGGTTCAATTTATATTGGTGCTGGCTGCTGGGTTTACTTGCTTAGTTGTATAGCTTAACTGGTCAACAGCCTATGTTATGAGCAGCTTTTGTAATTGGGCTTACTTGGTGATAAGTTAGGATGATTATTTTTATCCCTCAGGTTGATGGTTTTAAATGCAGCTTAAAGGGGTACTTTATGTATTTTTTGGACTTTATCAGCTGAAGGAATAAAAATAGTTTCTGCAGATATTGATTGGATAATCAAAAGTCAGGGACCAAAGGGGGTGACATTGTTTAGATGGGTTTAGGGCTGAGGAAGATTAAGAATGTGCTGATGACAACATTTGCTGTAATCAATACATCCAAACTGCTGTCTTTTTGGATTCCCCTTGCCTAGGGGATTCAAAATTTAAAAAATGTCAAATTTGGCTTTCTTTTTTCTGGACAAGCCAGATCCTATATATTTTAATAAAAATTTATCTTTAAAAGTCAATTTTGAATTATTATCTTTTTTGCTTTAAAATTGAAAGAAAAAATATAATTTTTATTTCTTAAAAATCTGGATTAAAACACTATCTATGGATGTATATAGAAACTATCCCCGAAAGATTGTACCCTAGACAAGTTTCTGGAATCATCTCTTGATTTGAGATGAGTGGCTCCTTTTTAGAAAAGGAGCCACCATCTTTAATCTGATGCGGCCCTAAGCAGCCATCATTTCATATCCGCCCAGCCCTGGATGGGTTAGGTTTCTGGTTAACCTTTGGTCAAGCTAGCATGGGATTTATAGTGGGAATTAAAGGGTGCCACCATATAATGATCCAGCTTGGTCAGCACACCTTTGCTCAAGGATAACAGAGTTGAAAATAGTTTGTGGAATGGATATCAGGTTGAAGTGCCACACCCAAGCGGGCGTTTAGCGGGGCGCAGGTTTCAACCTCACCACCCAAGCTTTGTTCATCTTGGACATTATGTGGCTAATAATCAATGCCGTTACGGATTAGCTTCAATTATGAAGCATCCTGCAGTTTGATCCATCAACACTATATATTACAATCGTCGATACCTGGGATAGGCTAACCCGTTCTGCGATCATGTTTAATCACCACAGTTTATTCGCTGATAACTTTGTAGCTTTCGAGGTCACGTGGATCCTAAAGAGAGCTATAGGTTGGGTTTACTTGCACGGGTGATTGGTTTAAAGATTTATAATCTATGGTTTGGAACCTTACACAACTGGAGCTATAGTCTACTCGTTGTGTCGTACCCTTGCTACACAAGCATCCTGGTTTATTAAAGGTAGTAAAGTTCTTATTTGGCCATAACGTGCTAGGTGGCTTAAAACCAAGCTAGATATATCGCTATACTTAAAAGTGGATTTTCTTATACGCCAAGGGACTAATAATATAGGAAATTATTCGAATTCATCATCTTAATGGTTACAATTAAGCGTGGAATTATTTCTCTAATTAATCATGTGGTTCGAACCCATTCTCTTGGAAATTGGAGATTTGTTCCCTTGAAGCCAATACCAACATTGCTTTTAAGGTTTCGCTATATAGTGTAAGACCTATATATTCCATGTGCATAACATATTATCGTAATTATTTATATGCAATCTGAATGTCTTGTTGGGATGGATAGCCCAAACATTCTTCAATAGAAGGTTCCACCGATCGGCAAGAATCGGCTAAAGTTTCCAAACTTGCTCTCCTTCCAAGGCTATCGTTTGCTATATTTGTAAAGCCATGTTACTTTTGGTATCGACTTCATCCTTGATCTCACCCCCTACTGGGATCAACCCGCAGCAAGTAGTTACCTGGATATATCCTTTCACTAACCTTGGATATTCTCGGTATTGAAGCTTATCCAGGCTCACTTATCCTCGTTTCTGATATATTCTTTCTTTAATGAAATAAATAAATTAATCGTTTCAGCTATCTTTAAACGAAAGCCTTCGCCATTAAAGTTTAATCAGCCAGGTTTAAAATCAAGTCGAGGAGTTATCAACCTGGTGGGATGGATGAATCAGTCCAGAATAAGGATGGGGGATCTTATCGATTTGCAAGATATTTGGATCCATTCTTTTCAGCCTGATTGAAGTCTATCCATCCCACTGGTCTGAACCCTACCCCGATAAGAGATAGAATGTAAAGCTGGCTGGATGCTATGGGTATCAAAATCCCCCTATTTATACCACTGCTCCCTTCACACCCTGAGCAATTTATAAGTACCTTGCCTGCCTGTACTATAAATTGGTATTGCATCGTTTGATTGACAGCTTTGTATATGACATAAAAAGTTGCTGTGCCATTTCACCTTATACACTCAAGCAATGTTTATCTCTTTCAGATGTGGCTTCCCAATATAGAAAGTATTTATCTAATCCATAGCCAAGCTATAGCATTTCTAGATAAACCTTTTCTCCCCAAGTCTGGTGTATCCTTTTAAAACGATCCTTGAACGACTAAATAAGTACTACTTCCACCTTTCTATGCCCCACTGGATAACTCTGGGCTACTCCCATGGATGCCTTGTGATTTATTTACCATGCTGATTTATCCATGTTGAAAAATCTTCAATCAATCCCCCTTATAAATGTCTCAACTAGAATGTGGCCCCAATAACCAATCCAGATGCTATACTGGGATCAGCTCCTCAATTTTCCAGAGGTGTCCCCCTCTCCCAAACCACGTTGCAGCAGCTTTATACCCTGCCGAGATAAAATATCAACCCAGCTGGGAAAACCCCAACTCTGCTTAAAACAGAATAGAAGAGAATCCAAACCTATCATAATCCAATATAAATTCCTTGATTTTTAATCTCTTTAAGCTGTGTTGGTTCTGTTCATCTCAGTAGCTTATAAACCTACTGTTTACAAGATGGCTACCAAAATAGATCCCATCCTATATAACCATATCAAAGAAGCTTTGCAAAAGGGTTCAACACATCTGTTAAAATCCCCCTACATAGAAACAGGGTTCTTTGTGGCCAAACAGGATGGATCCCTATGCCTAGTGGCATATCACCAAAATCAAAAGATTTGGTCATACAGAGCCAGTACCCCTACATGTTATCAGAATGTTAACTGATGCCTTTGGCAGGGCAAGCTATTCCTTATTAAGGACCTGACTGCTGATTATGATGAAATCAATTTTAAAGAGTTTGGCATTCCAAAGATACCTTTCTTCACCAACTATGGATCTGTTGGGTTTGTGGCTCTCAAATTTTGTATGAGACCACTCAATATCCTTAACCTAACTGGAATGATTTTTGCCAGGCATATCAAGTTGTATGCACCAATATGTCTTGAGAGCCTTATGTTATACAGCCATATTGAAGAGTAAGATAAAATAGCCTTCATGTGGCTCTTTAAACGCACAAAGAGCTCACTCCTGGACATGTCCTTCAATTCTATGTCTATCAGCAGGAGCCTCCCTTCACTAAATATCATTTGGGTGCCAAGAGCATACACCAACCAGATCCTTAAAACTATAATCCATGCCACCCTAGAAATACAATTAAACCTTGCCCATTGTTTGATAGGAACCCCTACTTCCAAACATTTATCCTGAACTATAGGTTCTCACAGCCTCTGCTTTAAAAAGTCACTGGGAAGAGCTCCAGACTTCATGGATGCCACTCTGCAGACCAATCAATCTCATAAGTGAAGCCCTGCTCCTCTATTACCTCATGATATATGGAACTACCATTGGAAAATATTTACCTCAGATATGGTAGTATCTCATCCTTATAAAACCACAAGACAATGGCTGTATCCCATCATCCTATTCATCTTGGGATCCATCTTATAGATAATGTTGTTACCCAGCACATATCAGGTAGGTGCTGGCCATGATATGCTGCTGTATCAGGTGGCACTGCCCCCTAGACTGGCAGAGAGGGTCCCTGGCTAACCAAGCATATATCCCCTGCCTATTCTGATATGCCTTCCAACCTTTCCAGGCATCAATCCAAGTGGGGTTAGTTACTGTAGCATTGAACGGTTTCAATCGGATAAGAACCTTGATAGGAACACACATTTTTCATCCCCCTGCCTCACATGTACCTTCAACCCCTCATGGAGAAGAGGCACTAAGTAACAGATGGACCGTTCTGATGATTCAAAACAAGAATGCAGGCTTTTATGGAGGGAGTGCAGAGCTTTAACAGACCATTGTACCAAAACATTAGCAGGTATTTGATCCTTTGGCTGCAGTGCTTGGAGCTGTAAGATGCCTGAAATTTCCTGTATCTGGTATCTACCTGTAACCCAGAAAGTGTTGGTACTGTATTGAGGTACTGTTGAGGGTGGAAGTGGCTATGAAATATTGCCATGTTGGGGCCCAATACTATAAACATCTCTTCAGCATCAGAATGTTCCAAATAAATGTGAAGATCCATTGGGTGCTTTCCGACTTCCTGGGAGCATGATGCATGAGTTGAGGGTTGGGGTGGCAGGAAGCAGGGATAGACATTTCCTGGGAGATTGGTTTCTTTGTGCCACCCTTTCTCCTGAGGGCTAGATAAGTGTTAGTGCTCGCTTAATAAATTTGTTGAGAGATTGAAAGGTGGTGAAGATGTTTGAAGCAAGCATACCCCACATTTAGTAGATCCCTGTTGGGAAAGCTTGCAGAGGCCTCAAGGAAACTTGCTGGGTATAGGGAACCCATGCTCAGCACCACAGCACAGAGTGCAAGGTCTGATCCCCCCATTATTTTTCACCAGGGGTCTGGTATCCTGAGGGTTCACCCATGGCAGATGAAAGACAAAGGCTAGAACATACCATTGCACTCTTGTCTGTACCCTGTGACTCAATACTTTTGTACTGCTGTAGATGTTGACCCTGCTGGGAAAAATGTGGGATTATTTAACTCTTTTGCGTGAACTCGCCAACTTAATGGAGTGGTTCTCATCCCAGAACAACCTACCTCTTTATATACAAGGATGAAAAATACCCCAGCAAGTTGGTGGGTTTATGCAAAAGGGTTTGGAAATCCCAAATTTTTCCCAGCAGGCTCTTAATCTGCAGTGTTGAAATCATAATGCTGGTGGCTAAATGTGAAGCTTTTTCCCTCTTCTTTTATACCTTATGGGTATATCTTTATTAAGAGTGTTAGTTGATTTTGTGATGCTACAACTACTACCTATACTTCTTTAAAGGAAGCTAAAAATATGCAATAAGGATAAACAACCATGTATATGTTTATTTCCAAGGATATGGCTAATCTGGCTTACAGTGTCCTCTAACAAAGGGGAAATAAAGTTTTATTTTGAAGCTCTAAAGTGATACTATAATACCACCCTTGGTGTATAGGGGTTTTCCTATGTCTAACTGTGAGATTCAGGTGCATGCTGGGATCCTAATTGGCTGTTCTACAAGGATATGATTGGCTGCAACATGAGGGGATGGAGTTTGGGAGGTGGTGAATCACTCCTCCTTCTCCTTTACCGCTGGGCTTTTGCATTACGCTGGTTGGCTTTACCACAGAGCTGTCTGATTAACATCTGGGTATTACAGCGTCTGGAGGGATTCCATTTTAATTTTTTTGGTAGCCTTTCCTCTGTAGAAGGGATTTTCTTCTACACCAATGTACCAATTGATAATTAGCCTAGGCCACCTGACTTGGTTGAGGAATAAGGGTGCAGAATTTTCCAACAGAAAATCATTGGACTTTACTACCAGCAAATGGGTCATGCTTTACTGATATATAATCCCTGGGCCATCTAAATCTTACTTCTTTATAATTATCGAATAAAGAGATTTATAAGCATTAAATCTCTCCTACCATTAATAAATTCTTTGTGAGGCAACCAGTGTTTTCATTTAGACATAGATCTCCAGGTGGACATGTCTAAATAGTAATCAGGTATCTACTTGTGGAGCATGACTTCTGTAATAGGATTTACCAGTAGAAATGGCTGGCATGGGGATTCACTGGCAATAAACCCATAAATCAATGACAACAACCTAGTCCCTTCTTATTATTAGCTTATAAAAAATCCTTCTTTGGGATGCCACTGGTTCACTACTGATATTTCTGGCCATCATTTATAGCAAAAGATCAACAGGCTTATACCTACCCTATGCAAGGATGTTTTTGAGCTGGTTTATCAATGTTAGATCTGAAAATCTTGATAAAGCTGAGGCACCAAGATATACATGTTATCCATCTTTGAGCCCCCTTTAAAGCATGGGCCCTGGAAATAGCAGCTCTGGTGCCATGAATACAAACCCATAAGCATTCTATAATTACAGCTGCTGAATGCGTGCTACTTTTTCTGGAATTGTACTGAAATAAATACCATATTTTAAATCATATGTTTAGCTTTATTGCTAGTATAGTGCTACTAAATTTGGACCGCTGTTGCTAGCATTTAAAGAAAGATTCTAGGGACTTGCTATAAAAAGACCTATGCTTATCTAGTCAAACAAAGGATCAGATATGCTTTTTATCATCCCATACCCCCTTTATGTCAACAGTAGGATAGGTCACATCAGTGTGCTCTTTTATGAAGCCTGCTAACAACTTATCTACAGATTATGCTGGGAAATCATGATATTCTTCTAACTATCACCTCAATGTTCCAATGCGGGTATAGCAATGTCACTGCCTGTTTCATCCCTTATGAAACTATATTTGAAACAAAAGCTTATATGAATACAGCAGAAAATGGTCCCTGCCTGGTATTACAAAAATGTACCCAGTAGGGAGGTCTCCAACATCCAGAAGAGATTAAACTTCATATTATACCACTTTATCTTCCCCATAAGTTGAGCTCTATCATTTTTACCTTGAAATAGAGCAGAGTTCATTCTTTTTCAAAGATAAGCCAGCACATTTAAATTAAACCCCAGAAGATACAGGCTAACCAGCCTGATTATGAATCCAAATGATCAACGTTGTGGAACACCCCTACTCAAAAAAACAACTTTGCAACAACCCATGCTTACTAAACCCAAAAATTTCAAGCTGCATCCCAAGAAATCAGGAGCTGTCATTAAACTGTAAGTTTACCCAAACCATACCTATAAATTACAAGGTTTATTAAACCAATGAAAGGATGAATTAATGCACCACATCCAACTAATGCCATATATGACTAGGATACACCAAATAGAAAGTACTATATTAGGTATAGACAAGAAACTGGAACATTTTAGAGCAAGAGCATCATAAAGACCTCTTCCCAGTGTCTTCAACAAGTGGTACCCCCAGGGGTTCAGGGAGAAAGGTTTTTAATGTGCCTGAATCATAGCATATTAACTATGCACCTAACCTGTTGACTAATTAGGGCAGCAATCAATCTTATCTGGAAATCAAAATAACCATATTTTTGACCATAATTGTCAGGGACCAGAATGCCCAAGTTAACCAGCTAGCATACCTAGCCACAGCACAAAAAACTATGTGGAAACAATTGCCTATTGCCTTTCCAGAGGGAAAACCCCCCTTTATGACCACAAATGGCCAGGGGTTTGCAAGGCCCACATGCTGCAAACCCTTGAGATTGTCAGGGAACCAACCCTGATCTGCCAGCTTGCTAGCGTTTGGGAACTGGCGGGTTGAGGACTGGGTGGGCAGGGCCCACCAAAGGATTGGCTCTAACTTAAGGAGGTAAGACATTGACTTGCCCACCCACAACCAAAGACTGGCAGCAGGGACAATAGTATCTATTACTCCCATGAGAGTAATATATACAATCCCAAATAGCTTATTGGTATGGTCCAGGGGGAGCTTGGTGGCAGAGGCAGGCATTGGTTTGATGGGTGATGGGTGGTTCCATGTCTTTTTGGTAGGCAGGAAGGAAGTTGTATTTATCTCTGAACAGGTAGGGTTTGGTAACGTACCAAGGGCCTTTTTGGTTGCATCTGGTTAACTCTGTAGATCTGGCCAAGGGATCCCAGGCTAGTATGTTGCTGGTAGTGTAGTCCTTGTACTCAGGCTTTAAGGGATACTCTGTAAAAAAGACAGGACCAAAGGGGACGCCTGGCTGGCAGTACATGGCTGGCAGGCTTGCAGGAGGGTCAGATGATCTTTGAGTTAACTGGAAGATGACAAGAATAAAATACAGCAATAATTGGGGAACCCAATATCTCACAACCTTTATTTAAAAATGATGATGGGGATTTATCTTGGTCTGGCAGGTATTTATACCACACTGCCAGGCTTAATTTCCTGGTTGGGTTTTCTGAGTTTGAGCGGTTTGGCATTGGGGGTCTTAGATGGCAATGTGGCGCTTGGCACTGGCAGTTTGCCACTGGCCGCTTTGGGTTAAGAAGACTTCAAATCCTTCTGCTTGTCAATTTGGGTATTGGGTGCCTCTTCAAATTCAGTTCCTCTTCCTGGGCTTTAAGGGAGTTTGGAATAACTCTCATTGGGAAACTTGTGCATTTCACCAAGAAAACTTCTGGTGTCAGGTATTGGCACCTTGGGGAAATTCCAGGCACCTTGCACTGGCAGTTTGCTTGCAGAATTC
>QTSX02005418.1:0-20266 GCA_014839935.2 Entomophthora muscae
GGGCAGGGCATGACACTTAATGTCCAGGAGATCTTGTTATGGTTGATTCTTGTAATATGAAGTTAAAAGCTTCTAGCTGCAAACTGGGTCCTAAATATATGGATCCCTTCAAAGTTGAAAGACAAATTAGACCTTTTGCCTATTGATTAGAGTTGCTGTCTCCTTCAAGATCTTTCACATATTTCATGAATGTCTTCTGACCCCATTTTGTGGTACCAAGGAGGCTCCCACCCAGCCCATTTTAGTGGAAGGGGAGCCCAAGTATGAATTAGAATGCATCATGACATCTCATAAGAATTGTTGTTGGCTAGAATATATTGTCTTGTGGGAAGGATGTCCATATTCGGAAAACTCCTGGGTGCCTCATTATGATTGCTCCAGCTCCCCAGCTCTTATTCAGGAATTCTACTCCTGTAAAACTGATTCTATTGGCCACCTGGAGTCCTCTTTGGCTGCCATGAAACTTCTGCCTGCCCACAAGAATTTTTCTTTATCTCATCTCCCTGATAGAGGGCTGATTCCCCAGCCTAAAGCAGAGAGTGATGTCACAGTAGTTTCCATAATGCCAGTAATAAACTGTAACAGTCAGAAAGCAAGGAAATCTGGAAAACTATTGACAAAGTTAACATAATTAATAGACTTGAATCAAACAGTTGCTTGGAAATGATTCACAGCAGCTCCAGTTAATCAACAGGACTCAATCATCTCTGCTAAATTTACATTGATAAATATACATAATTTGAGGATCACCCAATACAACCTCATTTATCAGAAAGGTCATCAGAAATTAATCATACAAGGGTTTTTTGCTTCCTGGAAAAGATATGTGTTGCAATGATGAGACAGACTAGGAGCCATAGATTCAGGTGCTATTGCTAAGTTGAAAAAATTGGTACATATTGAATTTTTCTCATTTTTCAACTCTTAAGAGTTGAGTCCTCCAAAATTCTCAATAAACCTATAAAATTATCCACTTGATTTAACATATATCCCAATGCATATGGTGGTTGACCTACTCTGATACATTCCTTATAACCTGGTTTTAAAATTAGATTGTTACAGGAAGATGGAGTCTGGTTCCTAGTTTTGCTCCTGTAGGACCTCTCAATGTTACTCCAATGCCTACCAATGACAATGTCTTTACTGAGGAAATAGAAACCAAGAGTTTTGGAACTTCCCAATGTCCTGAGTTCTATTCAGAAGACTTCCTCATTTTATCCTAGGAAATCTCCCTAGGTTTACTCTGTCTAATGTTAATATTTCTATTAAATCCTAGTGTTTCATTTGAAAATTTTACCAAACAATATCTAAAGCCCTGTTGGTGGTTAATAATCAACTCTAAGCAGATTTTGGTATTTATCCCTCACCACTTAGACAATAATTCATACTATCCTGTAACTTCTGTTGCATTACACTGGATTTCCAGGTTTAAATACTTCTCACGTTCAATTAATATATTTCTACCACTGTTTTAATAATATTTGTCTTATTTTTCTCTCAAAAAGCTCAACAGGTCTCAGGGTTTACTGTTTTTATATTCTCTCTTACTTATCACAATGAGTAGGTTAACAACTACTTTATTATATCCTATAAATAACCCCACTGGAAGATTAAGCTTTACACTGAAATTCCAAGTGTATTTTTCATGATCTCTTCACTTTTAAATAATTTAACTTTCTTAAAAATCTTTTATCTTTGATAGAACTAGATTAAAAATCAAGTTCAAAAATCAATTCTCTCTAATGAGGTCAGTAAAGCAACAAGCATTAGGCTTGCTGTCTCCTTTACTTTCCATTAAAGAAACTGTAAACCTCTCCTTGTTATATAATCAGATGTGGAATGTACCAGAATCAATATAGATTTGGTCTCCAACAAATCTCTTTGATGCCATATATTATGCACTGTGCTTGCTTTTTTAAGCTCAATTACTCTATTTTTGACACATAAAAATCTCTAATCAGCCTATTAAAAGTATCATTGAAGCCCTTCTCCACTTTTCTCTACCTGTTGATCTTACTCCCAACCACTGCACACCCCATTATGTACAATCCTGCACCAGCATGAACATGAGCATATTTGATTTAAAGCTGAGCTTTCTTCCCTTGAAACTATAGGGTACATCTCCATTAAGCCCTGAAAAGGTTGGGTTGTGTAAATCCTGTTTATTTCTATGATTTGTATCTGAAATCCCACACTATTGCACTTAAGGGTGATAAAAGAGGTTGTATGCCAATAAATGGGTAGTTATTATAAAGCTGTTAACATCCAGAATCAGCATCATAGTTGAGGCCTTTTTTAATAGGTCCTGAGAGACTGATATTAACTTTACCCATAATTAATAAAAGTTTAGATGTCTCCTGTGTAATGTATATACTTCTAGAGTTGGATTACTGGAGGGATTAACCCAGCTGAGGATGAAATAGAGTTTTTATGTGCAGTCAAATTATTGACTGAACAGGCTGCAGTCTGCCTCAGTATATATCAGGAGAGGGTGTGTACTGTCATGGAAGCAGAAGCAGTAAATCAATCATACAGCTTTAGTTATTTGAAATAGCCTGCAGGATTAGGATTTCTAAGTATACTTGATAGACAACTAAGAAGTCTTCTTTATTAACACTATACTTGAAGGGATTCTTGATCAGGGGGAAATAAGAGTGAGTGTTGTTTAGGGTTGTAAAGTCTTTTATACTTGAGCCCCCCAAACTTTCTTCACCTCCTCCACTTGAATTGATTGAAGGTTTCCTTCCCAAGGACATTTGTTATTGGCTTCCTGTTGGCTGGTTTGGTGGTGGTCTACCAAACTTTGGACGCTTCTGGGTACCACATATGACTATAAAGTATTCTCAGTTTTTTCAACCCCATCCTTAGCACCTAGGATATTTTTTTCTGCTATGGGCTTATAGCATTTTTTTGGTAGAGATGCATATTTCTATGGATACCTGGATTGCAGACGTAGGGGTTTAGGCCATTGATGATTTAATAAATGTCACAAACAACAAACTCCTGTTAACAATTCTCATGGAAGAACCTCAGCTATAGGATTCAAACCTTGACACCCTGCGGGCCGTCAGTCTGCAGGCCCAGCTGCCTGCGTTTTTCTGGGCTCAAACCAGAACCAAATATGTCTTTAATGAAACTCTTGATGCCCATCAACCTAGAGTCACTAGCGCCTATGCCTATCCTGAAAAAGGATACTGCTAGTCCCACCAACAGAAGCGCAGGCTTGGCCAATGATCCCAAGATAACTGGGGCCACCACAGCTGGGGAATTGCATAAACTTCCCGTGGAATGCAGGCTGCCCAAGGATGATCAATACTGCAACTCAAAAAGGGAATTCAAGTCTTTTCATTTTGACTCAGCCAATGAAAGATCTCCCGTGAAAGATGCCATCAAAGGTTGCCTGACCCTGATAGATGGTATCACCCAGCCTGAGGAGAATTACAAAAGATTTCTCTATGATAGTTGGGAATACTTATACCCTGGGCCACCAGGAAGTTGCCCATCACCATTCTTATAATAAATCAATATGAACCTTTGGTTCAACCAGGACATTCTATATTTGATTTTAGTTCTATTCCATTTGCAGACTAACCTCTGTGGCCTTTTCCCCGCATTCAATAACCCCAAGAAACTGTGGACCGTCTTCCTGAGCTACATTGTCCACCTGGACACCCTTTAGCCCAATACATTTCACAGAATATCCTCCCAACCCAGCATATTTAGAGTTCACTTTAGAAGAAACCCTGATTTACAACCCTGAAGCCAGAACTCAAGAGACTGAGATTATTAGCAGAGAAGGAGCCTGAATCACTGTGCCCCCACTGCTATTCTGAGATAAATACAACTACCTGCCAGCCTACCAAGTTCCAATGACCCTGCCCCTTACTCTGCAACCCAACCACCCGCAGGAATCTGTGGCTGCTAGTGAGTCCACTTCAATACAACTATTTGGAGTGATGTACATCACCCTTACTGGGCTTATGGATTCCATGGTCCCTTCTAACAGGCCCTGAGCCATCTTAGGCAAATCCTTAACATATATTGTAAAGTTAGCTCCTATTCTATGGTGGGCCCTACCCTCTGGACCTGTGGGCTGTCCGCCTGCAAGTTCTCAGGAACCCCCCCCACGGGATGGATCCCTGATAATCAAGGTGGATTACATCCCCTTCTGTGGTGGCCTCAGGAGTGATACTGAGAGCCTTCTTCCTGGCATTGGGGTAATAATTTGCAGTGCTCTTTTTTATGTAAAGTAGAGGTGAACTTCCTAAAATAGCAGGAAGTGCTTTTCTGAAATATGATTTGCAAGCTTTCTTAAAGATTTCCCATTACATCTCCTGTTTTTGACCTGTCCAAGTAGTGAACCAGGAAATGACAGGGCCCACTAAGTGTCCTGAGGCCGTGCAAACTCATGTGTATATGGGGGCATGGCATATGTGGAGCTAGGCTCTCATGGAGTATAGTCAACTAAACAAAGCATATGCTTTCTACACTGCCAGTGAAGTTGTTTGGGTTCAGGTTTGGCATTTTTTAGGAGTGTTATAACTAAGGGGGTGAGGTTTTGATTTTTTTTGGCTCAGGTGGAGCCCATTATTGAAGATGAGTGGTACAACTTAGTCTTGATACATAATGTTACCTTCTTGAATATCCTCAAGGTGAATAGGCAGAAGAGTTTCTCTGTGAGGCTAATTCATGTGGCCTTACTATGTTCTTTCTTGGGAGATAATATTTGTGTGAGCCGTTGACTAAACCTGATTCTGATATTGCTGCTGTAGCTAAACTACATATAGTTCAGTACTTGAGGGGTTGGGGAAAACAACATCTTAAGAGAGAGGGTAAAAGAAGTATTTGAACCAAGATGAGGCCGCAATGTGAAGCCTCATTTAAAAAAACTGAATTAGGCATAATGATTACCACTCAACTAACAAGACAAAGATCATCCCTGATCCAAGACATGTCACTTCTGGCATGTGATCCCAATTTATTGCTAGGATCAAGGCCATATTCCTGATCCACATATTTATGCTATATGATCTAAATAATATTTCAACAAAAACTATATTTCTCTTCTGAGCTCATTTCCTCAGAGATTTTTCACAATAACAGTCTTTATTGAGAAAGATAGGGGTTCTTATACTTTGTGGGAAAGCCATTGGTCCATCAAGAGGATTTCTCATGTGGACTTGGTCAAGAAAGAGATTTTCAGTGCTCTATGTATAGGGTTTAGGA
Organism: Entomophthora muscae; assembly: GCA_014839935.2. Taxonomy (NCBI): domain Eukaryota; kingdom Fungi; phylum Entomophthoromycota; class Entomophthoromycetes; order Entomophthorales; family Entomophthoraceae; genus Entomophthora; species Entomophthora muscae. The sequence goes on from QTSX02005418.1 coordinate 5,227, forward strand.
TCTTTATTATAAATTGGCCTTACTCCTTTCATGAAATTATGAGATTCCGCTATTATTTTGGGGTGGGTGAGGCAATTATGTTAAAATCATTATGGGGTGACTTGATGAGTGTCCCCTGAGAGGTATGAGATATTTTTGGCAACTGAGTTGCCCAGCTTGGTTGCAACACCATTTTGGCACTCCTGCTCCTAGGAGGTCATCAAGGTGTGTCCTGGGTCAAAGCCAGGGACCAGCTGGGTGGGGTGTCATCCTCAGGGATACTTGTTCATGCCCCCTAATCATCATTGGTAACTGATAAATAGGGGAAGACGTATTTTACAGCAATGCATGGGCTACCAAAGCAGCTTCACCATCTAGGGGACTGTTGACATGATAATCTTCAGTAAAACAACATCCCAGATCTGAAGGTTATTTGCACCACTTTACTTATTCCTCAGCCAGACATTTTCCATGAGTGAACAGACTAAGGTTCTGCATCTTCTAACCCTCTTAACCAACTTCATGATCATTATCACTAGGGAAGTTCCATGCCACAAGAAAGGAGAATAGGGGTCAAGATAGTCTTTATTAACAGAAGGAAGATCCCCTTAGAAACCTTCTTATTTGTCACTGGTTTTTAGTCATTTTGAACAGCTACTCCTTCAAAAAGTACTTCTTAACGTGCTAGAAGACATCTGGTTACCCCAAACCAACCAGAAATGTAGCCATTAATGTGCAGATACAGCGCCCAACCAAGCTCCTGTTTGTGACCAAAAGATTTCCAATAGACCTCCAAAAGACCCAGAAAAGACCCTGTAAATTTCCAACCAGCCTCCTTCTTATAGTGTACTTTTCCCAAAGGTTCCGCCTTTTAAATGGCTTTCTTCAGAAGCTTAAACCATTGTCGCTCACTTTTTCCTATAATAACTTAAGCTTACATACTTACTTTCTCAAAAGCTTATAGTATTAATTCACTATTTCCGTGCTTATACTTTAAGTTTTTGGCTTTCAATCAATCAAATTCACCAGAAAAAAATACCAGAACTCAACCAATGATTTTAGAGCGCAAAACTAGGTCATTTCTGAAGTTCCACTGTAATCCAACTAGGAAATCAATTTCCACCGCTCAAACCGCTCAAAGCGGCAACTCTTTGCGCACCAAAGCGTTAACCAGTTCACTATTTCAGCGCCAGCCTTCCCTGCATTCAACCTTAACCAATTTAAATATTAGAACAATATTTAAATTGTTATTTTTGATCCTCTTCAACATTTTCTTCATATATTTACTAATATGATAAAGTCCAAGAAAAATGTCCCACCAAAATGGCTTTGTATCCAGCTCTTATAGCAACATATCTTTATCTACCCTAGTAAATTAATAAATAAAACTCTTACCCACAATTTCATAAACATTCCTTATTGACTTTAATATTAAACCAAAGCAAAGCATTGTACTTTTTTCTACCTTGGCAAATCATTCTGGCAAAACCTTAACTCATTTCTCTGGACCACTAATTATTTTGTTCCTTATGCTAGTTCTTCTCCAATAGCCTTCTCCTAATTTTTCTGCTTCTTCTGCTCCTTCTCTGTCCACAACTTTCACTTCTCTGTTCTAACCACAACTGCATCCACAACTGTATCTTCTCTGGAAGCCTTTCATAATTCTTCTGCTAGTTTTTCTCTGTCATCTTCCAGTCATTCTGCAAGTCCTTCTCTGTCATCTTTCACTCCTTTTGCAAGTCCTGCTCTATGAACCACAAAGATTATGTCCTTCTCTGTGAACCACAAATTTTTTTTCCTTCTCTGTGAACCACAAAGATTCTGTCCCTTTCTATGAGCCACAAAGGTTATGTCCTTCTCTATGAACCATAAAGATTCTGTCCTTCTCTATGAGCCATAAAGATTCTGTCCTTCTCTATGAATCATAAAGATTCTGTCCTTCTCTGCAGTCCTTGTTACTAACACCTCAGACTCAGGAAATAAGTCTTCCTCAAGTGAATTAGTGTTTGACTGTGCCCTCATAGGTGACCACCAAAATAGGCCATCAACCACAGACAATTCTCATGTCTGTGAAGCTGTTTTTACTCACTCAAGTGGTTAGTTTGAGTTTTCAGTTGCAAAGTATCCAACTTTACTTCCCAGAGACCTATTCATTACCAAGTTCTGCAGCTGTTTCCCCAAGAAGCTACCTTGATAACGTCCCTGGGCATATTCATACCTCTCTGGTGGCTTCAAGACCTCCTCAAAGCCTTCATGAAGACACAGATGAGGAAACCTTACCCATCTGTTAGGTAAAGTTTCTCACTTGCAGACCTCATGCAAGTGACCAAAAGATCTTAGAGCTAACTCAGATTATTCTTTTCTAGCAGCCCTAAGTTATCTACTAGGTTGGGATTTCATCCTTTCTTAGTATCCATATGTTACCTACTAGGTTAGGATACCATTCAGCCCTAGTAGCCATCAGTTACCTACTAAACTGGGGTACCATCCTTTCCTACCAAACATTTATCTGTCTTAGGTCACTATCCTTCTCTTGGCCAACATTATCCCCGCCTACAAAACTGCCCAACATGTGGATCATCTCAACCATGATTTCTCTACCTGAGCCAAACCAAAAAATAAGATGTGTTCTTTTAGCTTTAGAACACCAACTGATTAAGTATGAAGCCCAAGCATATAAAACCTCACCACATATGTTTTGCCTGAAAATGAGGTCTTACCTCAGCCAAGAGGATGTCAAATCAGTGGGTCAACTTCCAGAGAGCTTTGGATCCAACTGAAATGACCTACAACTTGACTTTATTCACTAAAGACCCAAAGTCAAGATATATGAAGCCAAGCCTATCAGCTAAGATCTTACAACTAATAGTTCTTGGATAAGAACCCCAATCAATTTTCTTCAAGAATGAGGCCTGAGCTAAGAGTTTCTTATCCCCTTTAAAGCCACACCATAGGATATTTGCAGAGGGGATAGCAAACATTGGATATGTCAAGTATATACTTCTGGGAAGTATAATAAATGAGATAAAGGGGAAAATTAAGAAGAGAATGATACTTTATTGGATATCAATATAGGCTAATATATAGTATCATGGAAAGCCACATACTGTCCATGTATGTCATGGAGGTCATTGGGCTTATCTGACTAATGTTCCTCTTAAGTCACAAGGCTTATTCAATTTGTGCTCCTTTTAAGATCTGGATGTTTGATCCCCGTAATAGATTGTCAAATGATAGTGGTGCCACCAACTTAATGATCAGTTGGTGAGCCATTTGGTGACACCTTTGGTGAACTACTCAGGGTGTTAATTCCCTGAGAGGGGGTAATTGAAGATGTTGCAACATCTCCCCTGGGGTGCTGGAAGGCGGAGTCTTGGGATTTTTCTTGAGAGTGTCAGGGATGTGTGCTTGGTACTGATCCAGTTTGGCATTGGGGACAGGGAGTCTGGAGTTGCGTTGGGCTGTCCTTGCTTTGCACAGGCAGAGTCAATAATGGTACATACATTTAAGTTTGGTTCTTGTGTCAATTCCTTTGACAAGGTAGGTGTTGTTATATTTGACTTCCATGACAATACCTGGTCCACGCAATCCTGGGTCCAATTTGTGTTAGTCATGATTGACAACCCATATTTTGTCCCCAACCTGTAATTATTCTTGCTGCAAAGGGACTGTATCTCTTGCAATCTTTTTCCGCTCCATATCCTCTTGGTCTTTTCTGACACAGTGTACGTCAGGGTCACTGTTGTCTGGCACCTTTTTGGATATAGGTAACTGTGGTCCTGTGATAGTACTAACAAGTGCGGGCTTCTGCCCATAGACAAGTTCATATGGGCTTTTGCCTGTGTTGCAATTAACTTGAGTTCTGCATACCATGAGCGCTGTTGGAAGCATGTCAACCCAGGCCTTTGGATTGTTAGCAGATAACTTACTGAGGGCTTCCACTAGTGATCTGTTTAGTTGTTCTACTTGTAAATTTGCTTATGGGTGGTACGGGCTGGTAATGATATGCTGTATTCCGTTTTTGGCAAGGTAGATATTGGTTTCAACAGTCTTAAGTTTGGTGCCTCTTTCTTTAATTAGGAGATTGGGTTTCCCAAACTTAGCTATGATTTCTTTTCTGATAAATTGCCTTATATCATTGCCTTTGTGTTCTTTTATAGCTTGCGCTACAGAATATCTAGTGGCATAGTCAATAGCTGTTATGATGTACTTTTTGCCTTTGTTTTTGCCAAGAATTGATCTCACAATATCCAATGACCACACCTTGAAGGGTTGTGTGATAGATACTGGTACTACTGACTTGGGTGGTGCCTTGGTTCAGGCGTACTTTTCACAGACTTTGCACTGTTCTAATACTTCTCGGATATCATCTAGCATTTTGAGCCACCAGTAGTGTGTCTTGAGGTATTCATGCAAGTTTTGGCTGTGGGTGTGGCCCAAGTCTCTGTGATATTGGAGGATTGTGTCAATCTTTTGCGTTGACGGGATGTAAGGTACAGTGTCACCATTTGGAAGGATTCAGTACAATGTGCCATATATGTTTTTGAACAGATGTTTGTTCTTAAGGACTTTCTCTTGGATTTCCATTGGGGTGCCAGGTGGGAACCCTTCTTTGAGATTCCCCATGATTAGCATGGGCCAATCAGGGTCACTATCAGTGCATAGGACATGTTTGTAGTATAGCCTTGACAAGGCATCTGGAGTAAGCATTTCCTTGCCTGGCTTGTATTCAATCTGCATTGGGTACCTCTTTATGAGGCTCATTCACTTGGATTGCCTTCTTGACAAGTGTTGAAATAGCAGGTTCAACCCACCAGCAAGGTTTCAAGTAAGCAGGTTTGTGACTCACAATCCAATTATTAATTCACCTGAAGCCAAGTTAGGAAGACAACTCAGATTTCCAGGTACAATAACATGAACAGAAGCCGATCCCTCCCAGTGGGTAACCTATTTTGGTGCTTGACTCAGTACAAGGATCAAGCCACCCCTTTCAACATCCCACAGTGTGATCAATGCTATCATGTTCCATCTATCCACTATTCACAATAGCTATATAATCATTATCTCTCAATAAAGAATATTATCTAGTTTCCAAATATTTCCCCCTTGTAAATCTGCTAAAACAGCACAGTTACAACACAAGTGTTGTTGTGTTTTGAAGAATATTAACAATTTGTGGTTGGGGAGTACTTTGAATGTTAGGGCTCTGTCAGGATAGCATCACCATTTCATGAGACAATGTATGATGGCCACCAACTGTTTATTGTGTGTGAGGTATCTTTGTTTGCTGTTGGATAGTTTCCTTGACTTGTACGCCACAGGGAGGAAGTCCATTTCTGCTGTTTGGATACAGAGTACTCCTCCTATGGCGTATTCAGATGCATCAGTTTCTAATTTATAGATTCCCTTGCAATTTGGGTACTGGAGGATAGGGGCAGTAACCATACATTCTTTTAGTTGACAGAAGTGCTGGTCTCGTAGTGGCGTCCAGACAAAATTGGTTGTTTTACCTGTAATGGCAGACAGGGGGGCTGTTAGGGCACCCCAGTCAGGGATGAATCTTCTTATATAGGCCACCATTCCTAGGAAAGTGTGGAGTTCACTCTTATTTCTTGGAGCTGGCATTTCAGTTATGGTACATATCTTGTCTGGATCTGGTTTGATTCTGTCCTTGCTGATAATATGACCAAGGAATGAAAGTTCAGCCAAAAAGAACTCACACTTTGATGGTTTTGCAATTAGTTGATTTTCTTCAAGGGTGCGGAGGACCAGGTAGATGTCTTTCCAGTGTTGCTCTAGGTTGGGGCTGTAAATGATGATGTTTTCCAGGTAGATGATTGCCTGTTTTCCAATGTGTTCCTTGAAGACCTCGTTCATGAAGGTCACAAAGATACTGGGGGCATTGGTCATACCAAAATTGAGAACGTCACATCCAAAGGATCTGTATTTAGTTCTGAAGGTGGTCTTTGGGATATCTTCAGGCTTTACTCAAATTTGGTGATAGCCTGTGGTTAGATCAATTTTGGTAAAGATTTGGGACCCCCCCAGGGTATCAAAGAGGTTGTAAATCAGAGGCAGGGGATACCTGATCTTAATTGTGACTTTGTTGAGCGCCCTGTAGTCTGTGACTAGACAGAGGCCTCCATCTTTCTTTGCTACAAAGAAGACAGCAGCACCAAAAGGCGACTTTGATGGTTATCTGAGTTATTTCTTGAGGGCTTCATCAAGATAATCTTTTAGGGTGTTGTCTTCTTGTGGTGTGAGGCAGTAGATAGGGCGTGCTTTAGGTACACTTTCTTTGAGGTCAATCTCATGATGTATGCTGCGGTCAGGAGGTAGTCCTGGAAGTGTTTCTTGGAAGACAGCAGGGAACTTGTTAACTAGCTGGTCTTGGATGTAGTCCTCTTCACATCTGGTCTTGTATTTTTGAAATGGATAACTTTGTATGTGCAGGTGTTCCAATTAATTTTTCTAGGGTCAGTTTCCTCTTCCGTTTTCATGATTTTTACAAGCATGTGGTCTCTCATAAGTGTGTCAAGATGAGTTGGGTAAACATGGTGGTGCACCTTGCCTCACTGGATGGTGAGGGTGGCACTATCCCAGTCATTATGAGGTTTGGTCTTTCTCATCCAGTCCAGGCCAAGTATAACATCATTCTTGGGGATTGGTATGATAGGGCCGCAGAGCGTGGTTTGCATGTCTCTGATTTGGGCGCGGAAAGGTTTAGCCTCTTGGGTGACTGGTGTGCTTTGGTTGTCTGCCATTATGACCCTTTTGATATTGCTTTGACCTGTTGGTAGTTTCATGAGGCCGGAAAATTTCTTATCAACGAGAGATTGGTCTGCTCCAGTGTCAAATAGTGCAGTGCCCTGATATCTGCAAAAACAGAAAGGATAAGTGAGGAGTTTATTTTCAGTTTGGGTGGCAAACAGTAGAGAATTATTGGAGAATACTTGGATCATGGTGAGTGAATCCACGTCCTGGTCCCTGTACAAGTCTTGTAAGTTGGGGGAGAGCGGCTCACCTAAGCACTCCCCTGAGATTTTCCCTCCTTGTTGGTATCTTCAGTGCTTGCCTGGTTGGCTTGGGCAGTACAATTACTGTTTCAAGGATGGGTGTTGTTGGCTTGGTTATTCTGCTTATTAAGATGAGGGTCCTTCTTTGCTGTGGGGCTCTCCTTTCTCTTATTGGTTGCATATAGGTTGTCAGATTTTTGAGCTGCATGTTTTCTCTCTAGGAATACATCTTCAAGGTTCTGGCAGCAGGTCATGTCAAACTGACGTCTAATGTGTGTGGGGGGGCTATTGTAGAAGTCCAATTGTGGTCCAGGTTCGACAAAGTTGATGGTGTTGGGTGCGCAGTCATGTAGGTCTTTGTATACAGCAATGTACTCCTCAATTTTTCCTGTCATTTTGAACGTTCTGAGCTCAGTCATGATCACAACGTTAGAGCCCTTCATGGAGAACTTTTCGAGGAAGGCGGTTTTGAACATTTCCCAGTTCTCCTTCTGGTTGGGGTGCTGTGCTAGCCAGCCACTTACAAAATGTGACACGGTCCCTGTGACACAAAGGGTGATCTCACTGACCCAGAGTCTGCAGGGGTATTCTACTTGTTCAAACTTGCTTTTGGCACTATTGATCCAGAGAGAGGCATTTCCCTGGTGTAACCCTGCAAAAGTCCCAATTTATGTGGTACATAGGCGTTGAAAGACAATACTGGGTATCTTGGGCACCTGCGGGATTGTAGGAGTTGTAGGCAGATTTAGAAGCCTTTTGGCGTGAAGAAGGTTGTATTGTTTGGTAGGGACAAGGACATTGTTACAGATGGTATATCCTGTGAGGATGTCTTGTCCCTCTTCATAGTCTCTCCAACCTGTGGGAAGGGCCATTTTCTGGTTCTTTTTCTTGGGAGGAATTTTTCCTTATAGTTGTGTAGGTGTGGATAACCTACCTGTGCTATCACTGTCAAGTATATACTTCTGGGAAGTATAATAAATGAGATAAAGGGGAAAATTAAGAAGAGAATGATACTTTATTGGATATGAATATAGCCTAGTATATAGTATCATGGAAAGCCACATACTGTCTGTGTACGCCATGGGGCTTATCTGAGCAATGTTTCTCTTAAGTCATGAGGCTTATTCAAGTTGTGCTCCTTTTAAGATCTGGATGTTTGATCCCTGTAATAGATGGTTGAATGATAGTGGTGCCACTGACTTAACGATCAGTCAGTGAGCCATTCAGTGACTCCTTTGGTAAACTACTCGGGGCGTTAATTCCCCGAGAGGGAGTAATCAAAGATGTTGCAACAGATACATTTATATGTTATTATCCCCTGTCTTGGAATTTCTGGTATCTATTTATGCCAAGGATTTATCTGGTTTCAAATATCATCTGATGCCACCTTGTGAGCAGCTATAAATGCTCACAATGTGGCACAATAGAACTAGCTCTTTATCTATTACTTCCCAATTTCCCATTTCTACCTTTGTCACTCCTTGGTGAATATAGGATATTAATCTTCAGTAGGCCTTGCCTGTTGGTTGGGTTGTTTTGGTAAATCTCATTTATGCTAGCCCTTCTCGGCCCCCTTGATGAATATCCTATAATGTAGCCGCCCCGCTACATTATACAATGACTTCATTTTAAAATAGAGTGACATTATCAAGCCTAGTACGTGTCACCTTTGTAACTCTGTTAAAACAGCAGTTACTGCATTATATTGCTACTTTTGATTATAAAATAAAACCCATTTTAAAAGTAGGTGGCAAATGGAGATATAGACCCATTTGCAATACTTCTGAAACATATCGTATGGCTCTAAGTAGCTTTGCAGCCATAATTCCATGTCTGTAAGGGAACGGGTGGTTGTGGCAGAAGGTATATGCGCTGTTTAAAAACAATGATTTGATCCCACATATAGCTTCCATCTTTGGTGGATGTATCGTAGCTTGAGCCGCCAACCGGCACAATGGCTGGAGATATTTAGTTGGTAAACACATTTCCGAATCCATCTGGAGTTCTCTTTGTAACTATGGTGAGCAGCAAACATCACTTGGGTGGCTGATGGGTCTAAAATGCTTTCCTCCTGTATTTGGCAAATCAACCATTTGGGCCAAGCTTGGATGAGCAATGTTCTGGCTGCAGTGGTCGGATAACAACTTGACTTCGGTTGTAATTAACTATTCCCCGTTTCAGCTTCTCGAGCGTACCAAATCCAGACATGCTTCGTGCTACTTTTGTGGCAGCCCGCTATTTACTCTCCAAAGAGCTGCAATATCTTAGACTAGATTTTGACAAGGTATACAAAGGAAGCTTCTTGTTTCAAAGTGCACACTTGAGCAATTTTGATTTAGATATGCTAGAGGGTTACGAAATATGGGACTATTGACATGAGGGATGCTAACAGTAGACGTAATTAGTGTATGTGGGACTTTCTCATTCAGTTACAACATACAAATTAGTCCTGTCAGTGAGCTATTTATGGTAGGATCTTCCAGCCAGGTACTTTGCTCCTTTTAATCCTAGTGTATGTGGAACTTTCTCATTCAGTTACAACATACAAATTAGTCCTGTCTGTGTGCTATTTATGGTAGGATCATCCAACCAGGTACTTTGCTCCTTTTAATCCGGTCACCGGAGCTTCTTGCAGAGCTCGGCACCAATTCAAGTGAGATGGCTACTGTTGTCATTTGGAGTCAAGTACGTCAATTGCGCTAACGGCCAGTTTGAAGTTTCAACAATTGATCAAGAGTGGTTCGCTCACCTGACTTTGATGAATGGGTTGGCTGGCAACAAACTGGCTTAAGTGGCAATGGAAAGTCTATTTGTGACGGAGTCTTCGAAATCTGATTCAAAAAAGTGGTTCCTATACTTAGTAGCCAATCATATCGCATTCCTATTCAGGCCAATCATGTCATAGATCTGCAGATATTCTCGAGCATCAAATCAACCAAGCTCGGCGGAGTTTTAAATAGATTTTATACAAGAGTTGGTCAGTGCGGGGCTCTTGAGCTACTTGTTGCTAGTCAAGTTTAAATTATTACAAAACGTTTAAGCGAGCCTGTTTCGACGCATTAAGCTAGCGTAAATGTATAGCAGTGCCAAGTCGACTGGCTCCGAGATGACATCACGCGGCTTTCTTCAATTTTAGTAAGCGTCATGGGCTGACCCGCCTGTGGCGTTGCCTGAGTCTTTTGTGTTGATTAGCATGCAGTGTTCAAAAGTGATGCAAAAAAGAAGGGGCTGTCGAATATTCGAGCAGTTTTAACGAGCGGCCCTTGGCAAATGCTTACAAAGTGTTTCAGTTGCTGCCCACTTTCACCTGATCTGATTGGCTGCCCAGGCAAAGGATCTAGCCTCTTACGAGACCGACTCAGTTATGAATTAAGACTGATCTAGTCACGTATTCAAATGAATCGGACTTGAGGGAGCACCGAGATTGTCTCATATCAAGAGAATCCTCAATTTACACTACAAATACTCGGGCTTCCCTCAAGACAAAGATATGTTGACTTTCAGCTCCTCCTCTCACCATCTTGCTCAATCCCTGGCCAGCGCCAGCATTTACCTTATCGCATCACTCGAACTAAGGCTAAATCCACAAGCTTCCGTCCAGCCCTTCCTTGCCATTGCACTCGTATCTTTTGTCCTTTGCGCCCTTCTGGCTGACATTGCCGCTTTCTCGCGAAAATACCAAAACCCATGGCTCCTCATGCTGCTGATTCCCCTTATGGAGCCTCTTATCTCATTCTTACTTTCAACTGTTTGGATGGTCATGGCAATTGTCCAAGTCGGTAGCCTCATACTGGGTCTGTCTAACACGAGCTACTGCTTAGTAGCCATCAATGTTCTTTCTTGGTTCAACTCGACTGTATGGCTGAGCCAGCTTGTCATTGCCCAATTCGAGAGCCTGCACAGAGAGTTTGCAAAGCGTTAAAAATTCCCATGCCCTTGTATTAAAACCCTTTCTATTTTCCCATTGATATGCCGTCCTCAAACCACAAGGCTCCTTAACCTAAAGTCTGAGGTACGCTATAACCTTTTTTTGTAAAGCAAGGCTCTTCGATATTTAGTTCATGACTAAGTCGTTAAAACAACTAAAAACGAAGGTTTACTTTTTTGTTCTTTAAGCTATTGTTGCGTGTTTTATTCAGTGGCTACATAATTTCAAGGCAATCCAGCAAGTTAAGCCTTTACACTTCTTACTTGATTCTCGATCAGTTTTGTTTCTTTTTTATTATTACTTTTTATTTAGAAATACTTCAACTTTTATAATACACAAAATTTGAAAGGACAAGATACAATAAAACTAGCTCCAAAAGAAATGAGCACCTCGATAGTAGGGTTTGTACATAGCCATTAATTTTCTTAAGCCAGCATCTGAAATATTTTCAGGCCAAAACAAGCCAGTAGGAACTTTACAAACCACAAGTCCAAGCTCTGAACAGGCTTGAATATACGATTTGTGTATATGGACTATTTTACCTCCCATTTAAAAAGCCTAAAAAAGTTAGAGAGAAGTGAGATTAAGTCTAATAGGCAGGGTATACTAAATACGGACTCAGTTTGGAAATCCCCAGCTAATACACAAGAAAGCTTATTCAGCAGCTCCACAACACCTATCACTGCCCTCACTTATAACTTGGTTTTGCCGCTAGATCCCCAGATGCTATAATTTTCCAGTGAACTTTTCCTTCGTTGTTAGAATTTACGCTCCCCTTATAAAGCGGTTCCATAATATCCGCCGATCTTCTGGTTTAACCCCGGACATACTTCTCGATCAAGTCAAAGCTATACCCAAAACTATCCATCCCCTCCGGTAGCCTGTGCGCTGCCAGGATATTTTTATGGCATTATGATACCTTTCAAACAAAAAGGCTATTCGCCCATCGTGTAAACGTTTGCAGTGTTTAGTACAGAGTAGGTTCAAAACATCAAATCTGTAAGACTATGTACTGGGGAGGTATAAAACTATGGTATACATATGTATGATGTCGTAACTGCTCTATGGACACCAGTTACCGAAGAGAAAGGAAATTAGAGAAGTAAGTATTTTATTGAAGAGTTGAAAAGGTTTCATAACCTTGTGGCGGGACACCAGGAGGTGGCCCTGAAGTTAGTTGCAACTCAGGCTTGAGTTTTTTTGAGTAAAAGCTGTTCCCACTAAGACAGCATTGGTAGATAAGATATGGTGGTGATGGGTGCCATCATTCGATGGATGATATTGGCCATTGCCCTAATTAGGTAACTGTGACAGAAGTTGCAGGATAATAAGAAGCAGTCTCCAAGTGGCAGGGGATAAATACCCAAATCCACATAGGGTAGATGATAAGCCACCAACAAGGCTTCAAATATTGCTTAGTGAAATTTCCAAAAGAAATACTAGGAGTTAACAAGAAGGTTAAAGCTGATCAGAGCAACCCGAGATAATTAGCTTGAGACAAAAACAAAAGTCTTCAGAATAAAACTCAGAAATTGAGAACTGGGAAAGGGTTCTTCTTTGATTTCACCGGTAAAGACTCCAACATTGGGAGGCATGGGTGATACATTCAGACAAACAGGAGGAAGCAGACTAGGAACAGGACCCCATTTTCCTATAACAATGCAATGTAAAACCAAATTGTACATGATACAACCCAGTAGGCCCAGGACCAGATGCATTGAGAAGTTGTTTAGAGTTGAAATAAATAAGTTTTAATCATTGAGTTTTTTTGGGAGGGATTAACTCTTGAGAGTTGAACAATAAGAAAATTTTGTTGGATATCAAAATTATCAGCTCAGCAATTTTCATCCAAATCTTCAACCCCTTTCTTGTTCCATGATTTATTGTCCCACCATGTGACTGGACCAGTGCAGAAAGGGCCCTGGATGCTTAACTTCTGATAAGCCTTCCAATTGTTGAGGGAATACCAAGTGACATTAGGACCCCATCAGCTTATCAGGGTTAACTTTGCTCGGATACTCAGATCTTGGGCTTTTGTGGGAGCTGCTGTGACCCATTTCCTATCAGAAGTTTGATTTAAACCTGCTAAATCCATCAACCTCTGTGCTGTTCTCTTTGATCCCTGCACTTTCCAGCTAAGACAAATGATATCCGGAATTAAAGGAACTACACTGACAGTAACAGGTTGAGTCAAGCTCACAGTAGATCCCTTGGAGGGTTGGGCTTATCACAGCACCTTCCCCCTTGGTCTCTTTGAAGTTCCTGTACATCAATGATGCCAGAGGGCAAACTTTCTGGCTCTCCAGTCCTATGCTGCTTAGGTGCTGGGCAGTAGTTGGTGCAATGCTCTCCAGCAGATCCAAGCTTTACATAGCCTTGATCAGTTTTGGTGCACAACCTTACCCTTACATTGTTTTCCTAACCCTTATACCCTATAGATTATGGTTTGGGCAGACCCACAAGATAATGATCGAGCCTAATTTCTCCTGTTGTAGTTTGGGCCTGTCAGGGCTCAAGGCGTCAAAGTTTGTTGTTGGCCTCAAATCTTTATAGCAGAAGAAATTCTCAGAGTTCTAACTCATCTGGTTTTTCATTCATGTTGTGTACCTGTATCTCTTGGATTTTAATTTCTTCCCTGCCAGGCACCTTGCTTGGTAATATCAGTCAGGGAATGCCACCTGCTGTTCTTTTAATTCCTTATCTAGCCCCCAAGCTCATCTCATAGGAGTTGTTCCCCAAGAAAGCATCACAGCCTGTTCATCAGGCTAGGAGGGCTTCTGGTGGATAAATAGCCCTAAATTTTGAGTCAATCTGACATAATTTAAAAATACTTATACTGGTGAGCCAACAATATCCTTGACTCTGTATAGCAGTTATTTATGTAAAGTTTTGGGGAGACCATTGTCTCTGGATAGGGATGTTTTCACTGGGCCAACTAAAAAGGCAGCCCATGTTCAGGAGCAACCTCTGCATAACCTGGAAGATCTTGTGCACACCATCAATGAGCAAGTTGTAATGGCTTTTGCTCCAGAAAACCTATTCATATTTGAAATCTCCCCCAACTACAGAGAATATGCTTATCTGCTTAGATTGCCTGCTGTCCTGGTGTAGACCCTATCTAAGACAAATTGTGAACTAACAGGGAGATTTTATTCTCCCAGATTCATTAGGTCTGTCTATCCTGAAGCCCAGAAAATTTGGTTGCAACGTCCTGTGCATATTGGAATCTCAACCAATTAATTCTTCTGGCCCACAGGTATTTTTAAAAGGGCATACAGGCTGTGATATCAGGTTTTTCCAGTAATGAAAACGTTATCCCTGTTTCCTTAGGGGGTTTTCTTTAGTCAGATCAGGCTGTTAACCACCTTACCTGGCCCAGTTATCCCAATTTTATTTGGCTCTGGGCCATTGGAAGATTGATCTGTCCTATCTAATTGGTTCCCTCCTTCTGCCTACCAAACTCTCTCCTGAAAACTCATATTGCTGTCTCCCACTTTATTTGTATAAAAAGAAAGCAAAGATTGTCAGGTCCCTTGCTTGCCAATTTTTAATAATCAATATTAAAGTCCTGGCTTTACAGAGTTTGCTTAGTATTTTATGTTTATTTCTGATAATAAATATTGTTGTCTTGACTTCTGCCTCATCTCTTTCCTCCTGCCTTTCTTTGGTCTGCCTGCCCCGCTGCCCGCCCACACATGTGTTTTTGTTAAAAACAAATCAAGGCAGATTCAAATCCCACGTGAGCCCTCAAAGAAGGCTTGAAGTACCCAAATTTTACTCTGCACTTCAATTTAAAGCCTATAACCCCTTGTGATGATCTGTTTCCCTGGCCTGCCTGCCTGTAGTTTTTTGTTCAATGTATCCTGAATTATGACTCCCTTCCTGAAGTTATTGATGTTAACCCTGGAGCCTGTATTCCTGTTGTTATGGACTAATTACCCAGACTTATGGGAAAGAATCTCTCTGGCAGCAAAAAAGTTAGTTCCCAATCCTGGCTTGCTCTTAAACACCCTTTCACATCTCATCCAGGCTCCCTCTGTTATTAACTTGTTTGTGAAATCTACATGGGCCGGACTGTATCCTGAGGATTTTTCTGCTATCCAAGAAATAGATGCTG
>QTSX02005419.1:0-20144 GCA_014839935.2 Entomophthora muscae
TGTCACGGCCCATATCAGAGTCCGGTTGGGCTCCCACAGGAGAGGCAGGCCGGGCCTGAAAGGCCATGTACACAATAGGCGCAATCCGTACCAGGTAGTTGAGGGCAGTGGCCAGGGGGCGCCAACTCCCAGTATGGGGCACGACCTGGTTGGCCAGCCCCAATACAGTGATGTAGATGAAGCCTAGCTTGCTGAAATCCTGAGTGGGCGGCACATTTGGGAGAGGAGGTGCAGTTGGAATCTCCTTCATGGTTGGCAGCAGATCCAAATGGTGCAGATGGAAATACTCCAGATCAAGGGTGCGGGGTGGTTCAGCAAGGGCAGCAGGAGTATAACCAGGTGGATGTGGATAGGCTAGTTTGTATATTGTGGTGGATTCACAAATAGATGCAAAGAAAATAATTAAATTTGAGCAAAAATAGACAATTCCTGCAATAAGATAATAATTTCTAGGCATAAACTCGCTTTATTAAGATGTCAACAGTGAGGAGGGCTTCTCCCCCTCACTACTTATACTTACTGTTGATTCTATGGCCTTTTGTGCCACCAGAGAACTGATTGCATCATTTGGGGGTGGATTTGCAATTTTACCTGGAATTTGTGCGCTTGGCCAAGAGGGTGAGCTCTCATTGGCTGTTATAACATGAACCTTTTGAATTTTGCAGCTTGGTGAGTTGCTACAGTTATTTTTAGCTCCCGCAATGGATTGATTGCCCAATTGCGCAATCAAACGGTTGCGTTTCTAATGTGCCATTTCCTGATAGGTAGATGGCCCAGATTTTTTAACAGGTTTGATGCCAGGGATTTTAGGATTGTGTGCCTCTCAAATCCTGGGCCATTTGTTAGTGGAAAGGGGGGGTATTTTGCCCTGGGAAGTGCTTTGTGGGGGTTTCCACGCATCATGTTTAGTCACCTCTAGAGAGGCCAGCTGACTGTCCAGGGCACTCTGGGCCCTGACATCATCCCCTACCATAGTTGAGCTTGCAGAGCACAACTCTTTACTCTGAGACTTATATTCCTTTAGTAGGATGGCGGCATTCTCCAGGTTGGACTCAGGTTCCCAAGTATTCTCTTTGTGGGGTATCCTTTCCATTTGACCAGGAAGTGAGGTTTTTGGTATCAGAGTTTGTGTCCCAGGATGGCTTCAACCTTGTGTTCCATGAAGCTTCCTATTTTGATGGGTGGGGGAGCTGTTCTCACTATCTGGTGCGGGAGAGAGGGTCCTTTCTTTTTTGATAGCAGGGAGCGGTGGAATAAGTCGTGAATCTTCCATCCGGGGGGGAGTTCTAGTTGGTATGCTATAGTGCCAATGCGTTGTAAGACTTTATAAGGACCTGTTTGACGGGGGCTCAGGCTAGCGCAAGGGGCAGTGGTCTTGATGTTCTTAGCACTGAGATACACAAGGTCTCCTACTTCAATTGGGGGACCAGGGCTTTGTTTCTTGTTGGCAAAATCTTTGTATACTTGTACTGCTCTTCTCAGGTTCTTGGCGCATTCTTCTTGGCATGTGTGGATGTTGCTAACCCAGTCTTGTCCTTTGGGGTTGTCAGCTTCCTCTGTGGGGGGGCATCCCATGTGGGGTTGAATCCGTAGTTGGCTTTGAAGGGGGACATACTAGTGGAGCTTTGGTCTTAGTTGTTATACGCAAACTGGGCCATTGGTAGGTGGGTTACCCAATTGTTCTGTTCCGAGTTAACGTAGCATCATAAGTACTGTTCAAGGACCTGGTTTACTCTCTTGGTCTGTCTGTTGCTCTGGGGGTGGTATGCAGTAGACAGCAATCCTTTTATTCCCAAGTCCCTTAGGATTTGGGCCCAAAACTTAGAGGTGAATTGTGGGCCTCTGTCTGAGACCACTTCTTGTGGAAGTCCGTGGTTCATGAATACTTGGTTCTGGAATAGGGTGGTGGTTTCCTTTGCTGTTACTTTGGTTGTTGTTGGAATGAAGTGAGCCATCTTGGTGAAACAATTGACAATTACAAGGATGGCGTTGAATCCTTTTGAATTGGGTAGCTCCACAATGTAGTCCATGGAAACTGACTTCCAAGGGCCTTCTGCAATCTGGAGGGATTGTAGTAATCCTTCTGGCTTGCCTTGCTTAGGCTTGGTGTGTCCGCATGTCTTGCAACCACTGAGGTATCCTTCAATCTCTGGCTTCATCCTGGGCCACATGTAGATTCTCTGAATCCCTTTGAGAGTCTTGGTACGCCCAGGGTGTCCTGACATGGGGGAGTTGTGGTATTCCTTCAGTATCTCTAAGTGCAGAGGACCTTCTGGTACATAGGTGCGTCCGTGTAGCTGCAGGGTGTTACCATGTAGAGAGTAACCATTTTGGTAGTATTGACTGTTGATATCTTTCTTTAAGTCCTCTGTGATGGAGATGCAGTGCTGGTCTACCGTCTGAGCTTGTTGGATTTCTTCTCTTCTACTGGCTAGTCCCAGGAATAGGAGCATTGGCTCAATCATGTTTGGGGACAACAAGGATTTAGTGTTGAATTCTTCAATCTCTTTGGCACTAGGAAAAAGGTTGACTCTTTGGCTTAAGGCATCTGGCACAACATTGATCTTGCCAGGTTTGTAGCTAATGAATAAGTCGTAGTCTGCTAGGAATAAGGCCCATCTAGCCTGTCGCTGGTTCAGTTGTCGTGGTTTGAAGAAGTATGTCAGGTTCTTGTGATCAGTCATGATTCTCACTGGGTGGCTGGCGTCACACAAGTATCTTCTCCAATGTTTTAAGGACTGAATGATAGCAAGCATCTCTTTATTGTAGATGGGGTAGTTCAACTCAGGAGGAGTGAACTTCCTTGAGTAGTAAGCTACAGGGTGCAGCTTACTATCATGCCCCTCCTGAAGCAACACCCCCCCCAATGCAAAGTCAGAGGCGTCTGTTTCCACAATGAAGGGCTTATTGTAAACCGGCATTACTAAGACGGGGGCAGAAACAAAGGCATTCTTTAGCAACTCAAAGGCCGACTTGGCGGTGTCATCCCACACAAAGGGGTTCTTCTCAGAGGTGAGGCGGGTCAAGGGCAAGCAGATTGAAGAAAATTTTTGGACAAATTCCTGGCAGAAGTTTGCCAGGCCCAGGAAACTTCTGACCTCCTTGCAGTTCTTAGGTTCAGGCCATGACGTCACGGCCTCTATTTTATCAGGTGTCATTGCAAAACCCCCTTTCAGTACATTGTACCCCAGGAACTCTACTTCCTCTTGGAAAAACTCACATTTCTGGAGTTTAACAAAGAGTCTGTGTTCTTTGAAACGTTGTAACACAGCTTGAAGGTGTTTGACATGTTCCTCAGGTGTGCGACTTTAAATGAGGATGTCATCTAAGTAGGCTATGCAACACTGGTCCTTGAGTCCTCCCAAGACCACGTCCACCATAGTTTGAAAGGTACTGGGCGCGTTGCACAGCCCAAACGGCATAACCAAGTATTCAAAAAGACCTTGCCTAGTCTTGAAGGCAGTTTTCCATTCATTGCCAGGCCTGAACCGGATCTGGTTAAAGGCATCCCTCAAATCAACCTTTGAGAAGACGTTGGCTCCTGAAAGCTGGTCTGAGAGGTCTTCAGCATTGGGTATGGGGTACCTGTTTTTTACTGTGATGCTGTTTAGGTCCTGGTAATTAACACAAGGACGTAAGTCACCACCCTTCTTTTTAACAAACAATAAGGGGGACAAACAAGGAGATTTAGAGACGTGTATATATCCCTTCTTCAACATCTTGTCCAATTACTCCCTTAGGGCAGCTTGTTCCTTCATGTTACAGCTATAGACAGGTCCATGCTTAGGATGGGTTCCAGGGAGGAGGTCAATGGCGTGGTCAAACTGACTGTGTTTTGGCAAGGCAGTGGCTTCTTCTTCTGAGAAAACTGACTCCCAAGATTTCAAACATTTTGGGATCTCAGCCTTGCAGGATTCCATGGTGATGTTGTTTAACTCAGGGGTCTGCCAGGGGTTCAGGCAGGGGACTTCTAAGGTTTGGCTCTCATGAGTGACAGTCACTTGATGTTTCTTATAGTCCAAGTTCAATTGGTGGTCAACCCACCATTCAAAACCTATCACTACAGGTTTGGGAAGCTTCTCCATAACATGGAATCTGGTGGGAAGCTGCCTCTTGTTTAACTTCAAGGAGACAAACTCTTCACATTTGTGTGACAAGTCTGTTGTCTTGTTACCCAAGGTTACCAGTCAGGAGTTTCCCTGGATTGGTACACCAAGTTTCTCATCTAGGCTACATTCCATGTAGTTGAGGGTTGCCCCACTGTCTAGGAGAGCTACCATGCTCACCTCATGGTCATTATAACATAAAATAGTGTCAATTATAGGGTAAGATTGGGAAGCGTTGTTTATTGCTGAGATGATTGCTCCTTGGGTTCCATTGGAGCGGCTAGTACAGTCCTTGGATAAGTGGCCACTCTGGTGGCAATAGAAGCATAGTCCACTTCTGACATGGTGTTGGTACTCTTCAGGGGTCATGTTCAAGCAGGGCCTAATTGTACCAGGGGTTTGATTGGTACGGGATTGGCCAGCGTGGTAACCCTGTGGTTGACTGAAGTCCATGCCTCTGGTAATTGCCAGGAGCTCGTCTTTGGGTAGTTTGCATTGGTGGTGTCTCATCAGGATGGCATGGTGCTGTTTCAGACTGTTTCTGAAATGAAACCTGATATGTTGTCAGGAATCTTGGCTGCATCTGCCAGGCGTAGGAATCTTTGTATGTAGGTCTCCAGGCTGTCTCTTCCTTGGGTCAGGCAGATGAGCCCCATGTAGGCTTGGGTCTTGGCCCCAGCAGGGGTAGTTGCAGAGTTCATTATCTCCAGGAATTGGCCGTAGGAGAGTATGAGGTCTGGGTCTTCCTCAAGGCTGGTCAAAAAGGTTTCTCTGGCATCATCCTTCAGTTGGGCGGCCACCATCATAACCTTCTGGACGTTGTCTCTGAAGCTCTTGGGGTGGGCACGGAACAAGGCGTTTATCATAATCATTCCTTTTCTGAAGCCAGCCAAGTCCATTTTGGGCAGGTCAGGAAAGGTCGTGGGGGCAGCAATATTCTGGTTTGAGGTGGAGATGGTCACAGTCTGGACCTGGGATGGCTTGACAACAATTTCTTCTTTACATTCTTTTGTTTCTTGTTTCTTGGTCAAGTACTGTCTTATGTAGTAAGCTGAAGTCATAAATAAAAGCATACAAGATGCCCCTATAATCAAAGAAGAATAGGGGCCCAGGGTTACTAGTTTAGATATGGTTGACATATTGTCACGGCCCATATCAGAGTCCAGTTGGGCTCCCACAGGGGAGGCAGGCCGGGCCTGAAAGGCCATGTACACAACAGGCGCAATCCATACCAGGTAGTTGAGGGCAGTGGTCAGGGGGCGCCAACTCCCAGTATGGGGCACGACCTGGTTGGCCAGCCCCAATACAGTGATGTAGAAGAAACCTAGCTTGCTGAAATCCTGAGTGGGCGGCACATTTGGGAGAGGAGGTGCAGTTGGAATCTCCTTCATGGTTGGCGGCAGATCCAAATGGTGCAGATGGAAATACTCCAGATCAAGGGCGCGGGGTGGTTCAGCAAGGGCAGCAGGAGTATAACCAGGTGGATGTGGATAGGCTAGTTTGTATATTGTGATGGATTCACAAATAGATGCAAAGAAAATAATTAAATTTGAGCAAAAATAGACAATTCCTGCAATAAGATAATAGTTTCTAGGCATAAACTCGCTTTATTAAGATGTCAACAGTGAGGAGGGCTTCTCCCCCTCACTACTTATACTTACTGTTGATTCTATGGCCTTTTGTGCCACCAGAGAACTGATTGCATTATTTGGGGGTGGATTTGCAATTTTACCTGGAATTTGTGCGCTTGGCCAAGAGGATGAGATCTCATTGGCTGTTATAACATGAACCTTTTGAATTTTGCAGCTTGGTGAGTTGCTACAGTTATTTTTAGCTCCTGCAATGGATTGATTGCCTAATTGCGCAATCAAACAGTTGCATTTCTGATGTGACATTTCCTGATAGGTAGATGGCCCAGATTTTTTAACAGGTTTGATGCCAGGGATTTGAGGATTGTGCGCCTCTCAAATTCTGGGCCATTTGTTAGTGGAAAGGGGGGGTATTTTGCCCTGGGAAGTGCTTTGTGGGGGTTTCCACGCTGCATGTTTAGTCATCTCTAGAGAGGCCAGCTGAATGTCCAGGGCACTCTGGGCCCTGACACAAGTGGTGATACTGTACCCTACATCCCATCTCACAAAAGATTGACACACTTCTTCACTACCACAGAGATCTGGGACACACCTGTAGTAGTAATCTGCATGGATATCTTAAGACACTGTTGCAACATCTTTGATTACTCCCTCTTGGGAAAGCAATTCCCCAAGTAACTCCCTGAATGATTCCTTGACTAATCATTAAGT
Source organism: Entomophthora muscae (assembly GCA_014839935.2). Classification (NCBI taxonomy): domain Eukaryota; kingdom Fungi; phylum Entomophthoromycota; class Entomophthoromycetes; order Entomophthorales; family Entomophthoraceae; genus Entomophthora; species Entomophthora muscae. The sequence continues at coordinate 6,407 of QTSX02005419.1, forward strand.
TGGTGGTACTCTTATTATTAGCCCATCTATTACAGGGATCAAACGTTTTGAGTCCTAAGAGGAACAATACTTGGACAAGCCACATGGCTGCCATGACATACATGGACAACATGTGGCTTCCCATGATACTATAGAATACTCCAAACTCATATCTAATAAAGTATCATTCTCTTCCTATTTTCCCCTTTATCTCGTTTATTATACTTCTCAGAAGTATATATTTGACAACACACTACTGGTGGCCCAACATATTGGACGGCATCAAAGAGGCGCTTAAATAATGCAAATTAGGTGAGAAGTATGCCTTCTCCAAGCCACCCCCAAATTCTTTATCCCAGTATCAATCACCCAACTGTCCAAGGTATGGGTATTGGAAATTGCGGGGCCCATGCCTGGGGATAACAAAGGAAAAAATTATATCTTCACATCCATTGGCCATTCAGCTAGGTGGCCTGTGGCACAAGCCACAAAAGAACGCAACTAAAATGGTGTGCAAAATTTATTGGTAAAAAGATCATAGCCAAGTTTGGAAAGCCTGAACTCCTAATTACTGATGGAGGGACAGAACTCACTGCCATAGAAATATATATCTCCCTTGCTAAAAATGGAATAGAGCACAAAGCTGCTGGTTCCTATCACTCATAAGTCAATGGGAGAGTAGAAAGGTTGAATGATGCCCATATAGAAGCACTCACTAATCTATCCATCAACATATCACACCTTTTTATCTGTTATAATCCCAACAGCAATAATGGTATGTTTAGATTGTGCCAACCGCAATACTGGCAAAAGCCTGTATGAGCTTGTCTATGGGCATAAATCTAACATTGTATTGAAACTGAACCAATTTTAGACCAGTATTTAAATAGGGGAGACACCAGTCTAATAGAAAGGACAAGAATAAGAATTATATGTTGATAATTAGAGAATATCACAATTAATATACCATAGTGGGAAGTCACAAGTCCACCAGGGGGTGGCACAGTGGCGAGGTTGACATAAGGGTTGATCTGAGGATAACTTGAGAAAAGTGATTAGCATGGTAAATTGGTAGCACTCATAATTAGGAGATAGTGCCCACAATTTGACATTGGGCTCAGATCAACCTATACTGTTAGTCATGTCATGGGACAAATCTTCAAGCTCCCCCTGTGTATTGTGAGATACATTGGTGGATAAGGAGATAATCTTGGTTGCAACACTCCCTTGGCCCCTGCTTGTTGCCTGGGACCAAGATCAGAATTTGTGGGAGATCTAGGAAGTTGTGTACAAAGCCCTTCTGAGCAGGTATGGCGTAGCAGGAGAGCAATCAGTTTTGATGGAGTCTTTTGGTGCTTTACTTGGGCATCTTCAAGTTGGTAGGTATGGTTGCTGTAAACAGTGGTCACCTGGAAGAGCCCAAGGTGATTGGGCTTGAGTTTTGCAGCATCAGAGTTAAGAGGCAAACAGGACCACCTATAGCATATCTTGCCTCGAGGTGTCTTGTTGCCCACTTAATTTGTTCTTGTTCCAGATTGTGGGCCTTGGCCTGCCACTGGGCTGATAAGGGAGACATTGAGATGTGGTTTGCTTGGTAAAGCTGTCCTCAACTTTCCCTCACCCATTACTATCATACCATCAAGGGTGCCAAAAGCCAGTGCACTAGGGCTGAAGCCTGTACCAGGGTTGAATCTGATGTGCATAATGAGTAGTACAGTTGGGAGATCTTCTGTCCAAGATTGTTGGGATGCTCTTAAGACAACTTGGCAATTAGTTGGACTATTGAATCATTTAGGCGCTCTACATACCCATTAGCATAGAGGTGATATGATTTAGTAACTATTTGTTCAAGAATTTTTGTTTTACAGTACACCTTTTTGACATTTTCCACAAGTTTAGAGCCACTGTTGGTGATGAGTCACTGGGGCAGCCAAAGCACACCACAGTTTCCTTACCAATGAACCAAGTGATGGTGGTGGCGGCATGATTGTGGTTGACCAAGATACAGGCCAGCATGTGAATTAATTGATAGCTGTGACAATGTACTTCTTTCCTTATTTATCTTTGGGCAGGGCCCCCACAAGGTCAAGGGCCCATTTCTCAAAGGGATCATGGCTTTGACAGGCGTACTGATTTGGTCAGAGCAGGCTTGGTTGTGTTTTTCTCACACAGCAAACAAGTTTTTAGGAGGTCTATAATGCCCTGGAGCATATGGGGCCACCAGATCTCATATTTCATAATTTCAAAAAGTTTACATACTCTTATATGACCTAAGGTGAAGTGGTAATGCAGGTTGGTATCTCCTTGTTGCATGATTGGAATTTGAGGTGTCTTTTTGCTTGTCTCTGCTTGAAACAGACATTGCCAGTATCTGTGATTAACTGGCTTTCATTGAAATTTAACTTTGATATAGTAACTGAATTAAACCCCTTGTAGCAGGTGGCCTTGGGGCAAAGGTAGAGCATGGGCCAGTCCAGGTCTATGTCATTATTCCCTGTGATAGATGCTACACATGGTCTATAGAGTGAATTAGCTTTGGCCAGCTCCTTTCCAGGCTTATACTCTATGAAGAGTTGGTAAAGGGACAGAAATTCATCCCATCCTGCTTAAAACCAGGTTAAACATGACTGTGTGTTGAAGTATTGGATGGACTTATGGTCTATGAGAACCTGAGGTGGGAAGGTGGTGCCTTTCAGGTAGCAGCAACATTTATCAACACAATGAAAAATTGCAGCTAACTCCTTATTGTGGATGGGATAATATTGCTTGGTGTCAATGAGCTTTCTGAACTTGTAAGCTACTGGGAGAAAGACGCCTTTGTCACTTTCAACCCGTAGCACACACCCTATGGTCCAATCTAAAGCCTCAGTCTCAATTTTGTACTGGCAGTTCCTGTTGGGAAACTGAAGGATTGGTGCTGTGGTAAAATCAACCTTCCATTGGCCTGTCTATCTCCCCAGTTGGTATATTAGGGATAGATCATGTATAGACAATTGATTTTGATTGTCAAAGATTTTTTATTGATTGTCCAAGGTTGATAGAGGTTGACAGCAACACATCAACCATTAACTGATAAAAAGATTAACCAATTGAGTTGTTATTCTCTGACTGATCCTGGTTTTGGATGATCTATTATTCTAACCCCCACAATTGTTAGACAATCCCTTCATTTCCCTTTAATTTGACATGATGCAATTTTAACCTAATAATTGATTCCCCATTCACCATATACATGCCTGTTGTTATGACTCAACTAGGATGACTATGTCAACTAGGCTGTAATACTTAAAGCCCCTGATCTTCTCTTTAATAAACATACATTATTACAGCTAATTTTACTTATTTTACATTGTTAATATATTATTATCTTCAAGTGTATTCCCTTGTATCTAACACAAGTTAAACAAAGACTACCCTAAGTCTCCATTGCCAACAAGCCAGCTAGCTAGAACCTCCTTGAGGATTTGCTTTAGGATAACGTCCTGTGTTACCTTCTTGTTTCCCCTGCCTCTACACTTTCCCTCTATCTTTCTCAGTTGTTGTTGCAAACCTTAGATTAATTGAAAGTAGTAATACACTTTACCCCCACTCAAGTATTCTACCAACTGTAGATCTTGTCCCTTCCCTCAACTTTGTCACCCTCAATAGTACATATTTTAAGATCAACTATTGTTCCTTTACTGTAAGTAAGAGCACCACAGGTCTAGTTGGATGAGGTCAAGCATGATAAGATAGGTATTCTTGAGCTGGGAATCTTGCTGATTATAGGGCTTCATAGCAAGCTTTGCACTGCTTCTCTTCATGAGAGCCCAAAATTATTTTTTACTACTGCCCCAGTGAATTGTATGTAGGTGTAATTTTCTTAAAAGGTCATGTCACTTTAGTCAAGGCTCAGTATCTCATCAAAATTTCATTGGCCATCAACTGTTGCTTGGGGAGCACACTTATCATGATGGTACCTGGATAGAAAGGGCTCAATTTGATTGACCCAAATTTCTATGCAATGGTTGGATTGATTTGAAGTGATCCAAAGTTGCCCAGTCTTCCACATGTGACACAGGCTCAGGTTGGGCTTGGTCTTGGGGCTCCTCATATTGGCTATCAAAAATGCACCCAGTGCTGTGCCTGGTGAAACATATAACTCATCCTTCTCACAACTTAAGTTGGGTTGGGTGTATATGGTGCCTAGCAGCTGTGCTCTCTTGCTCAGTAACTGGGCTTGAAGCTTCTTATGGTACTGCTACTCAGCAATATTTAAGTCTTTGACACTAGTATAAACCATTTTATAATTTAACAATTAATTTTATATTAATAACAGATAAGCAAAGTATTACCAAAGTATTGACTTTATTTAAGTGTGCGCTCCTATTTGAGAAATTCTCTCAGACATAAATGGCTAAATTTAGAAGAGCACATATTGAAAATAATAAGTAGTTTACTGGATGATTTTTGATGAATTAAATCTTGAAAGAAACTATTTCCATTTTGAATATGGATAACTTTTTGCTGTCTTGTGTTTGGGATTCTGTATTTGATTTTATTTTTGTTGTGGGGTTGACTATTTTTGCAATCTGTACCTAGATAAATGGAGCCTTTCTTGAGTAAGTTGAACTTCAACTGTAACTAGTTGAAATTTTCATGTGACTGAACTATTTTTGTTTATCTTCATAAATAAAAAATACTGTATTTAATTCTTTATTTATTTAAAACAATACTTTTCTATAGATAGGTGGTGTAAATTTTTATAAGGCCTGTCAGAATTCCACAGACTGCATTTTTATACCATCTGCCATGGAAGAAACCCTAAGTATTCTAACATTGCTAAAGTAAAAAAGAACATGCAACTTTGGTGTATCCTGTGGCCTGGAAGAATTTTTTTTAGTCATCAGAAGTAAGAAGTCTGATAGATCCTGTAGCCCAGAGGCAATTTGGTGCTCTTTCTTCTTCTGGATATAGATTCATTTTGTGTCTCTATATTTTAATATATGAATTGATAGTGTATGGAATCAGGATTTCCCCCAACTAATATAGTTCAAATAAGAGGGTGGGATTTAGAGGATTAGACTACACTTAATTGTAAGTCCAAAAGGAACAATATAAGAGACATTAGTCTATATTTTATAGACTGTAATTGAGACTGTCCTAGCTGCCTGTGTTAATTCTATAATACAGCATGGGATCCAACTTTAAGTACTTTTATATAAAGACACCTTGTAGCATTTATGTAGGGTCTTGCCCTTGGGGAGAAAGATGGTAGACTAACCCATGTGGGGTATTCAGGCTTAAATTTAATACGTAAAAAAGTGTTGGCACAGTTTTTAGTAGAGCTGTTAGCAACCCTGCCAAGATTTATCATTTGTACAAGAGGAGCCATCATGTAACCAATCCCAAGCGGATTATATAAAATAAAGTATTGAACAAAGATTTAATAGTAACCAATGGAATATCAACATCAGGGTACTCCCCATGAGAATATATGGGCATATAAGAGGTAAGATGTCCTTTCATTGCTAAAAATGGTGACATCAAGAATTCAGCTTGTTGTCTAACTGATTCTATTTTTAAACTTTGACTAGCATAAATTTAAAAAAATAAAAGAATCAATTTTGAGTTTTTTTGAAAAAAATATCCTATTTTCAAGATTTAGAGGCAACTCAAAATTCTTTGACTGATTTAAAGGATTTTGTAAAATTCTAAAGTAGATGTATAGGGTTTGAAGATAGATGGTGTAGAAGAAGGTAATTGGTAATAACTATCTTAGGGGTTTAGCTTAATACTTACTCTTCAAGTTGTGTTTTATTTACATAGAAAGAATATAAGAGATGTCCTAAATATTTTGGGGATCTTCAGGGAAATTACCCTGGAACACATGGCAGTGTTTGGGGAAGAATATAGTGGTTTTAAAAGAGAAGCTTGGTTTAAAGAAGAACTGGAAAATCTGTAACTGCAGCTGGAAAAACATGGAAACATGGGCGCTGACTCAACCAGGCAGCAAAAGCAAAAAGTTACTTATTTAAAGTGTAGTTTAAACAGAAAAGCAAATATGAAGCCATGCTCACAAGCCGCATAGCACAAAAGATGCAAAAAACATGGTAACAGACTGAAGATTAACTTACTAATAATCTTCTTTTAGTAGAAATAAAATTAATAATAAATTAAATAAAAGAATCATAATAAGCCTGCCCTTAGGGGCAGGGCATCACAACAGCACAGAATACTGAAGGGCTTTGGGCCCAAGACATTAGTCTGGAGTAAGCCAGCACCTACACACTCACATCTCTCAATGAGTGAAATCAAGTGTGTTATGGGCCACTACCCAGGGCTAGCCAGCCATCAGGGATTGTTAGTTGGTGGAGAGATTGTTTCACTCATCAGAGCTACTCTAATGCAATAGGCTTAAGGGCCTTTTATCTTAGAGTGATAACCTGGCAGCCTAATCCATGTTTGACTCTTCTATATGTAATGCAGATGAAAGTCCATATAACAACCCTCCTGTTATTGGATATAATTAAGGTTTAGAATAAAAATCATCACTATTATATATTTATAAGCAATTCAGTCTGTCTGGATTTCTGTCTTTAATGTTGCCTCAAGTGATTTCAGGCTGTAAGGGAAGTAACTGGATTGATTTTTCTATAATATTTAAATATAAGTTGATTGTTAACCCAAAAGCTCAATTTGGCTCATCCTTTCATTTATGGTTGGAAACATTTAGGTTAATCCAGTGGAGTGTGTCCTGGACCTTATAGAATGGGAATAAGGGCCCTCAAACTTTAATAAATGTGAGTCCAATTAACTAATTTCAATTGGGTGCCTAATCCCATGGAGTCATAATGAAGAGGCTTATATGTGCAGATTACCTGGCTTCAGGATTCTTAGGTTAAAATTAGAAAGGGAGCAGAAATTGTTTAATATACTTTAATATGATTGGATACCTAAACTCTGCTGGGGTTAGATTGGCTGATGAAAAGAGAGCTTGATCAGCTTTAAAATTATTGAATTGAAAACGGTACATACATTTTAGTTAAATAAAGGATGGTTGGCTTAGAAATTTCAAATCTATTTATTCCAAAGTGGAAAAACAGAATATTCCACTTGGATGCATCACCTGATCCAAGTGGCTGCATATTATTTCAGAGTAAACCTTGCTTTCCACAGCTTCATCCCAAAACAGCATTGGTGGAGTAAACTGGCTATGATAAAATTATGTTTCAATATTTTGATTTTCATAAAATTTAGAGGATTTAGATCAATTTTTCAGATGATTCTGATCAAAATGGTACCAAACATGATAGATCTAGCTGCTCTAGATGCTGAGATATATAGTTAAGTGCTGGAATCAGGTTCACGTCATAATCAAAGGCTCAGACTCAATTTTCTATTATCTAAATTTACTTTTAATACACACTAAAAACCTAAAATCAGTGTACCTCTGTGAATACTAAGCCAATTTTGATATCCAACAGCTTATTTAAAAGCTGCAGATCAGCTCTACATTTTTAAAGCCATTAAAAATCAATTACTAAATTTTAAAATAATTAGTTTAGCCTTACTAGACTTAATAGTGATACTATACTTATCTAGGTTTAGTTTTTTATTTATACTTGTAATATACAATTTAATTTTAAATTTAAATTTAAATAAATATAATTAAAATTACCTTTCAATAAAGCAATTACATAAAAATTTAATTAAACATGTGTGTCAGAAAATTGAAGCCCATGGTATTTTATCATCCACCAGATGATATCCTAAGTCTTCTAACATTAGGAAAGTACAGAGAACCTGTGACTTTGGCGTAACCTTTGGCCCGGAATATTTGTTATCATCAGAAGTAACAAGTCTGACAAGGCCCAAGGCCCAGAGGATTTGGGACGGTTCTTCCTACTTCTGGATATAGGTTCATAGTTGTCTCTATATTTTACTATAGATAATTCTACTGTATGACAATAGTATCATCTTTTGCTCTCCCCTAATAAAGCCTAAGAGAGGATCACGTTAAGGAAATAAGACTTGGATCAATCATCAAGTCAATAAGAAATCATCAGTCTTTTATTCTAATGGACTGGCTTTAAGGCAGTCCACCTGCACACGTTTTATCCAAGTTAGTTCACAATGCTAGAAGAGACTGAAGTAGCATTTGGGCAACACAGCAGGAGGCCCAGCCTTTTTGGCGTGGTTTTGACAGAAGCTTGCTTGACATCTTCCACATATTGGTATTCTTTCTTTCTACCTGGGCCACTTCCAGGGCTAGCTAGCCATTAGTTGGCTACTAGTTTAAGGAGATGATTGTTTCACTTAATCAGAGCTACCCTAATATAATAGGCTTGAAGCCTTTTTATCTTAGAGTGTTTGGCCTGACAGCCCAGTCCATTTTGGACTCTTCTAGAAGTGTTTCAAATGATGGCCCATGTGATGGCCCTTGTTCTAGGATATAATTAAAGATTAGAATAGTAATTATTATGAGAACCATGTTTGAGGTGGTTGTTGAGGTGGACTAATTAATGAGCAGTAATTGCATATTCCGTTAATTAATTGCAATGCATGAATTTGTTAATGCCAGGACATGATTTGGTTGTTGATTCATTGATCCTGCAGCCAACAGCCCGCGTCATTCTGTTGAAACCATTCCAAAGAGTGATTGACAGCTGGCCGCAATAATTGGTTGAATCTGTTAATTAGTCAATATCCCAAAATCCTGATAATGTGATAAGTAATCCCAGCCTAAAAATACAATGAACTATAAGGATTGATCCATTAGATTCAATCATGTATCTTTCCTGGGACCAGGTAGCTCCTAGTGATACATATATTTGGGTGCATGTTGAGGTGGACTAATTAATTGTACAATATCTGTGTGTTTCATTCATTAATTAGGGGCAGAGATTTTGTGAACATCAGGATGTGATTTGATGATTGATCTATTGATCTTGTGGCCTGGTTGCCAACATTTTTTATTAAATCTATCCTTAGGATGCATATCTGCACACCCACAATTATTGGTTGTATCAGTTAATTAGTCAATATCCCAAGATCCTGACAAGTCATTTAAAATAATATTTTAAAATTAAGATTTTAAATGGTGCTTTTGATGCCTTAAGCTGTATTATTAGGCATATGTTTTCATTTTATTAGCAAATTATATTTATTTTTAGTGTTAAATATTGAAAAGTTAGGTTGGAGTTTCTGATTATCATATTTTCCTACAATATGAAAAAATTATTTACTAATTTAGCACATAAGCTTTCTATTTCTAAGTGATCCAATAATTTTATAGTTAATATAGTTAACTTTATAGTGAAATAAAAATAAATGCTTTATTAAACCTTGTTAATATTATGCTTTATTTTTTATTTTTGAAATCTAAGCTGCTACGTTACCCTAAAAAGTATTTCAAACCTTAATTTTTATTAAGAAAAATGATCAGGAAACAGGCTTCTACATACTAAAAAGTATCAACATTTAGCCGTCTGCCTGGGCAAAAGCTTAATTCCGACTTTTCAATGATGTTGATATTAAAGTGTGTTTAATTCTGACTGTTGATATACTGTAAGTTGACATTCTGAATGGGTTAGCTCTGGAGGGTGTCAATTTTGTTTTAAGCTGGCTTGATTTTGTATGTCCTCACAGCTATGAAAATGACTGGATTGGCTATTTTTTCATTCTTGGGGGGTTTTAATATAAATGTTAGGTTGAAAATACATGTTTGATTTAAGTTATCTAATTAAACTTAGGCAATGCTTTGTTGTAGCCAAATAGATGGTAACCACTTCAAGGCTGACAGTGGTTTTCTAGGAACCTGGATCCGACATCATGCGTCATTTATGGTATTTTATAGAAGAAATTTATATATAATGCCTAAATGTTATCATAATGTTGGATTCTGGTTCCTAGAAAAAAACGCTGTCGGCATTGAAGTGAGTACCAAATAGACTGATGCCTAAGTTAAATTGAAATTGGTAAGCGAATGCTTGATTAAATAAATTTCTAGGATAGCTGCCTTGATTAGGAGGGACATGGATTGTTTAATATACACAGCTTGAAATGCCGTTATTCAATCATAACCAACTAGGAAAATAAACTTATGTGATTGCCATGATCTGTGTCTATAGACGGTGGTATTGGAAAAGATATACAATGTCACCTTGCAAAAGTTGGAGGAGGGCTGGGGCTCTGGAACATCCCTTAGTTGAATTAACGGCTTAAGACGGGGGTTGAGACCATGGTTTCCAGGGCCCTCCCCTAGTAGGAGCCGTTATATTATTGCTCAGTGGAGAAATTATGAATTATTGACGTAATTATTATAGGCTTATATATACCTAGTATTATATTTTAAATTCCCACTCAGATCCACATGATGGGCATCCAGGTTAAACCAAGTCCTTGCTGATCCTGAATAACCGCCATGATCAGTTTAACCGCCGCTAGGAGAGCTTGGTCAACTTACTATAGCAGCTAAGGAACCGTCTTGGATTGTTCAGGCGTTGAGAAGAGGTAACGAAATCAAATATTATTAACTTTTACCTCACCACATGTTGTAACGTAAATAAGTCACTTTACTAGCCTCTAAAACCAACCAATTTTGACCATTTGATCCTGATGTAAAAAACAGGGCTCCATATCCCACCCACCAAATATAAATTATAAACTAAATTTCGCTTTTTTGAATCAAAATCATGGAGCTCGAGTCGAGAGAGGCCAAAATAACTGTCAAAACGGTAGATTTGGATAAAACTGACCATCAGTCTACATTCCTAACCCCTGACAATTCGTACAATTAGACTGTCTACCTCATGCAGATCCTGTTTTCCCAGCTAAATAACGGCTCCACACGCCCAACCCTAGCAACGTAAAGTATACTCTAAGTTCTGAGATTTTATTAATATGTTGTAATCTAATTTTACTGTGAATTAGTGGTCTTATACTTTGCATGCCTACCCACAGTGAGGCTGGTGGATTCATTTGCTAAAAGAAATTCTGCCAGCTACGAAGCATGAAGATGAGTTGAACCCTGGAAAGCTTCTTTTCAGATCAAACTAAAGTTCAGCCCCATGTTATGATGCTTGCGTTACAATTAGAGGAGCGACAGGTGCCAAAATCATCACAATTTGTGCTGTGACCAATCATAATCATATGATCTCAAACCAGCTATTTATTCTGGATGATATATAATTATGTAAATTAAAATGTATCCAACTATAACTAACTAAAAAACTGATTCAATATAAACTATCATTGTGATATATTGTCCGATAAAACTTTCAATTAATCGTAGTTTAAAAATGAAATTCTATGAACTGAAACTGCTTTAATTTTTTATTCTGTGCCTTGCACAAAATGAAATAATCTGCTCATCCTTGAAATCTACTTCCCCTTTATAGTTTGTAACCTACACAAGGGTCGAGGCAAAAAATGTGACCTGTTCCAAAAGGTGCAAACAAATCAACCCATCTTTTGTGTGACCTAATCCAAAACATGCTAAAAGCAGTTTTGTGACTTTATGATCACAAAATTGATGTTTCCATCCCAACCCTAGCAATAATGAAAATTTACCAATTGCTTGGATATTCAATATCAAATTAATTCGCTTGATCCAATTAATCCATCATTCACTTGACAAAATAAAGCTATCACCCCTGCCAATACATATTATTTTAATTTACTATTTTTTGAAACTGCAGGCTCAACCTTTCAACAATGTTTTGGGTCAGAAAATAAAACCCACATTTCAACTTGGCCTAACCAAGCCCCAAAGTAAAGATGTGTCAAACTGGGGTTTCCAAAGGAGGATACATGGCTAAATAGACCATTATATATTGTACTTGTTATTTCCAATACTAGTACCTCATTTATTAAGAACATTTATCTTACCCTGATGTCACTATAAAATGCTACATAATATATTCTCTAAAAATAACAAGATATATTTCAATATTCTCCCCCTTTCTGTAACTCTGTTTAAACAGCACAGTTAAACCTTATTAAAATTAATTGGATGTCACACCTAATCTTGAAAGAAAAAAGAAGACTCATTATCTTGTTATCATCTGTTTTTTTTTCTGATTCCTTTATCTCTTGGCTGCATCCCATGGTTGTCCTGCTGTCTGTCCTTCTTGTGCCACCACATCTAGTTTGTGATTTCTTTCTATTTCTCTTATCTTTACTGACTATGCATGTTATATGATGTTTTTGCCTGCATATAAACTATGCAGTTACTTTTCTTGGAAAAACTTGATGTTATCTCTCCAGATTTTGGTTGTGGAGCTGTCTATAGATGGCCTTATGTAAACTTTTTCTAAAGGTTTCAGATAATATTAGGATTGTAAAGTAGTTTTAAAAGATAGTAGTGCTAAGTGAAAAAACTCATCTATAAGCAAAAAAACTCATATAAAAAAAAGAAATTAACTCAGATAAACAAATCGACTCAGATGCAAGCAAAGTCAAAAGCTAATTAATTTATATTGATTAACAGTATATTTGGGTTCACTTCTTTTTTGTTTTCACATGAGATTATTTCACTTATATATGAGTTGAATTTTATTAGTGTCATAGCTATAAAAGCTACTGTACCTCTCATTGAATGAACCATCTACTCAATATTAATACATATAAAAGCAATACTGTCTGTCTGTAATGTTGCCTCAAGTGAGCTTAGCTGTAAGAGATTAATATAAATTAATATTTCTGTAAATTTAATTTTAAATATTAATGGCCAAGCCAAGAGCTTGATTTGGCTCATCCCTACATGCAATTTATTACATACATATTTGAAAGTAAAAAGGTTGAATTCAGTGTAGTAAGATCTAAATTATTTAAAGTGAGAATATAGGCTGCTTGGACTTTACTAAATACTCATCAAATTGCTTGATTTTTAAATTATAGTTTTCAATATGCAACTATATCAAATAGGCTTATCTATGTAGATTACCTGATTCCAGAAGGTGTGGATTAAATTGGAAGAGAAGCAACATATTGTTTAGTATAATGTAATATGATTAGATGATTAGACTCTGCTGAGGACTGAATTGACCAAAAAACAAGAGCTTGGTCAATTTAAAGAGTTATGATTGAAATTATACATATAAATATCAGTTTAAGTAAGAGATATTGACTTTAATATTTCAAATTTATTAATCTTTGCGTGAAATAATTAATATTCTACTCCAATGCATCACCTGATCCAAGTGCCCACATTTTTAATAGTTAACCTTATTTATCATTGTTATAACTGTGCTTTTTTAGCAGAGTTACAAGGGGGAAAATAATAGGAAACTATATGTTGCAACCAGTTCCCATAGTTGTCTTCCAATGTATCTCACGGTACACAGGGGGCTCTCAATGAGTTGTCCCTTGACGTGTCTATTGACATGAATCAATATGAGGGCAATGTCAAACTGCGGGCACTTTCTCCTAATTAGGAGTGCTACCAATTCGACCTGCTGATCCCGCAAAAGTTATTCCTTGGATCCAAACTCTACATGGAACATGCCACCATACCACCCCTTGTGGCCCAGTGGCTTTCCCCATATGTATATTAATCACAGTATTCTATAATAAACAATACCTTACTCTTATTATTGCTGTCCTTTCTATTGGACTGTTGTCTTCCCCAATTCAAATACTGAATCCTCATTGGTTCAGTTGCAAGCAGTGGTAGCAGCAGTAGGTCCACAACCTACCTAGAGAAAATCCCCCCAAGAAAGGACAGAGTACAGGCTGTATGGCTACTCCCATCATGAAACCTTCATGCCAATCCCTG
>QTSX02005420.1:0-20015 GCA_014839935.2 Entomophthora muscae
AGATAATAATCTTTATTGTGAGATAGCAATTATATAGTTCATGGGAATCAAGGATAACAGGAACATGATTGGTGATCACACGGCTGGATGGAAGAAGGGGGTGGCTTGATCCTGGTAATGAGTCAAGCGCCAGAACAAGGTATCCACCAGGAAGAATCATCATCTGTTCATGTTGTTGGATTTGGCAATTCAAGTTGACTTCCTAGTCTGGCTTCAAGTGACCATATAATTGGATTGCAGGTCACAAACCCGCTTGGTTGGAACCTTGCTGGCAGGTTGAGCCTGCGGTTTCAAAAATAGTCATTTTAAAGCCTGTATATTTACCTATTGGTAATAATTCTGTAAACTCTTCAGTCAGATTTTGCAAGGTAATGCTAATGTAATGGATTGATAATTACAGTTAATTAACATTAATTGGCTTATTTCTTTGCTGTGGCAATAGTGCATTTTCTGATATTTACGCACCAGTTTCCAATTGGTTGGTTTCACATCCAATCGCACAGACAATAGGAAGTCAAGCCGCCACCCCATGACCAGATCTGGTCTTAGGGTGGCAGCTTGATTTCCTATTGCCTGTGCAATTGTATGTGAAACAAACCAATTGGATACTAGTGCGTAAATATCAGAAAATGCACAATCACCACAGCAAAGAAAATCAGCCAATTAATGACAATGAACAGTAATTTATTAACACATTACATTATTATTACCTTGCAAAATCCAACTAAAAAGTTTACAGAATTATTACCAATAGGTAAATATACAGGCTGTAAAATGCATTATGTATCAATATTTGTACTAAGCGTTAATGGCTCTCTAATATAAATACAGTCTATTTCAATAAATTACATTGAAAAAGGCCAAGTTTACAATGAATTTTATTAAATAAAATGCATTGAGTTATGCACATAATTTCTAAATATCAAGAGTTGACATCTAATTGCTATATTCTAATGCAATATTTACATTTCTGGTCTTTAATTTATTAATAATGATGAAAAATATTCACATGTTAAAGATAGTACTATAAAAACCAGTTTTTTTGATGTAATTCAAACAAAATGTCAGATATCTATAACTTGATAAACAAATTAGAAGCACACCAGCAAAAAGTTTTTGAAATAGAAAAGAGTATCAGGGAAATAGTAACAGGAAAGCTGGGTTACAAGGGCCAGCCACTAATCCAGTCAAAATAAGATGCTATGAATAAACTAGGAAATATTATAGACAAAAAGAATAAAGAAGCGTTGCTCAATCTACAGGGAACAATCCTATCAAGTCTGAAGTTCAATGACATGGCCTACAATTTGTGGGAGTTCTGGCAGGGGCCAAAGATAACAATAAGAAAATTATACTGATTGAAGGAACTGAAATCCCACAGGAAATAAACATCAACAAAGAGGGAAATAATCAAATGGAAACAGATGAAGACAAAACACAGTCAAGAAGCAGGAGCACCTCAAAAATCAAAGAAAATTCAACTAATGAAAATCAAGAGGAAACACAAGTAACACAGAAAATAAGGAAAATCAAACCCAGAAAAACAAATGAAGAGCAGCCAACACTCATGAAGTTCTCTGAGGGGGCGCCTGTGGCTGAGGGGGCCGCAGGGGAAACAATCAGTAAGTCTTTATATGTTTTATTTGTATTTACTTTATTTATAACTAGGGATGGGGACAAGGTCGCGGAAGTGGTGGCTTTTACACTGAGTTGGTTCTACAGGGGTTACCAATCACTGGTAGCCCCTGTTAAACAAATAAATAAAAATCAAATAAATAAAATAGTACAAGATAACATCAATCAATATGAAACAAAAGATGCAATGAATAGGGAATCCAAAGCACCAGAAGGAAGCTCAACCTGGGTCAAAGAAGCCTATGAAGTAGGCGCAAGTATCAACTTCAAAGGAATGATGGATATCCAAATAAATGTCAACATGGATTTTGACAAATATATATTTGAATGCCTTGAACGTGTTCCATTTTCAACTATGAACACATATTAAATAAACCTGAAAAAAAGTCAATTTCAAGTTCCATAAGAAAACATCAAAGCTTCAATATTCAATAATTTAATAAAATCAATATCAAATCAAACAGGCAATGCATTTTTAGTCAATAAGATGAAACCTTTATTCATATTGTTTGCAGAGGCGTGGGTTGTGGATGCCTCCAAAATGCCCGACTCTCATCTACTCAATTTTTCAAACACAGCCTATACAAATCAATTAGTTATAATCTACAAGAAATTCTGCTTATTTGCAGAAATCTATACCTCACAGCAACTGCATCTTGCTGTTTACCTTGGGGTAGTACTACACTGCATTATGAAGGCCAACATGAAGAAGCTGGAGGATGTCCCCCTTCAAATGGACGTCTGCCAGCTGGCACTGGATAAAATGAAGACACCGCGGGGCTACCAAACTGTAGATCAGGTCCTATATGACTGTTTTACGTTAGCTTTGTTGCACAGGTACACAATACCTCCAGAGAACCAACTCCTTGCTAATTTGCTTTTGATACTGCCTTTTATAAGACGCTCAGCCACCACCAGGGTGTTGAGCACCACCTCTCTAGCAATTGGCGCCAGAGTTGTCCACCATGTATAGAAGAGTATGTGGTCCCAATTGGACGCATTAGTAGAAAATATAATTTTAGGGAATAATACCCCAGAATAATTGCATCCCCCTTAGCAATTTACATCCCCTTAATAAATCATCTTCTCTTGCAACTTAAATTTTATTTTTTTAAAAATATTTTATTTTAATTATTAAAATTTTAATATTGAAATATGTAATATTATAATTTTAATATTAAAATGCTAATTTTAAATATTTTAATATCTAAATTTTAATATTCCATATTTAAAAACTAAAATTTTAATATTAAATAATTCACAACTAAATAAAAATATTTAAACTTTAATATATAAATTTTAATATTTAAAAAAATATTTAAATTTTAAGATTTATAATTATAATTTTACTGTCAAAACCGCAGGCTCAACCCGCCAGCAAGGTTCCAACCAAGCGGGTTTGTGACCTGCAATCCAATTATCTGGTCACCCAAAGCCAGACTAGGAAGTCAACTCAAATTACCAAATCCAACAACATGAACAGATGATGATCCTTCACAGTGGATACCTCAATTTGGCGCTTGACTCATTATCAGGATCAAGCCACCCCCTTCTTCCATCCAGCCGTGTGATCACCAATCTTGTTCCTACTATCCTTGATTCACATGAACTATATAATCACTATCTCTCCAATAAAGATTATTATCTAGCTTCTAAATATTTTTCCCCATGTAACTCTGCTAAAACAGCACAGTTACAACATTGGTAGCACAGGTAGGCTCTCCATCCTACCTTATCTTGAAAAATTCCGCCTGTTGCCCGCACACGCCGCGGCCAACAAATCCTTGACAGAATTATGTCTGGCCTCCTGCCCAACTGGACTCCGTATACTCCTGGTACCAAGATACCTGATGGTTTTGTCCTCTACCAAAACACAGTGATCCCGCTACCCGCCTTCAACGCCCTGTCCGCCCAAGGGTTCTTTCAGGCACCTTCCTTGATGCCGCAACCAGCTGACAAAACCACCATGCCCGCCTATGTTGCACAAAGACTTTGCAGCGCCGCCTTGGAGCCCTTTGCCGGGGCCAACAACAACAATGCTGCCGCATGGATCCAGTCCGCCCAAAGCAAGCTGGCTCAAATGGAATGCCCACAGCAATTCTGGATTGCGGAGATTTCCATTTGCCTGACCCATGACGCTGGCACCTGGTGTGACAAGTGGCACAAAGAGCACACTGACAAGAACTGGGACACCTTTAAACAGGACTTCTTGGCGAGGTTTGTGCTCAAGGATACAGCGCTCATGATCATACGCCAAGTAAAGAACCTGACTCAGACAGGCACCGTTAAAGAACTTACCCGCGCCTACAAGGAACTCTGTCTCTGTGCCCCATCCAACATGGCCTTTGACACCCCAGCTACACACCTCATGTACTACAACGCCCTCAAGTTGCACGTAATGAGACATGTGAACCTGGACCAGGTAACCAACCTGCAAAGCCTGTACCGTGAAGCGGAGAAAGCGGAACAAACATCCAACGCTCTACACAAGGCACAGACTGGGAAACAAGAAAGGCCCAAGGACTCCCATCCAAGCAGGCGCTCCTCTCAACCACCTCCTGGAGGCAACAGCAACAACAACCACAAACCCACGGGTTCAAATGGGAATGGAAATGGAAATAACGGCCAGTCAAATTGCACCCATTTCTGTGTCACCGCCACCCAAGGCAACCAAGATGAGGGAAAAGCACAGGGAGAGCACTAAGCAAGCCAAGCTCTCCCCACGCAACTCCTGACTTGCCCAACAATGAATACCAACCCAAGGACGTGGACCAATGCCCAATGATCCAAGTGCCCTCGGAAGACCCGGTACTATACACCATTGCCAGACATCCCAATAAATTGATGTCTTACCCTTTCTGCTTTTGCAGTTACACAGGCTCAGCACTCCTGGACTTGGGCGCAGATCAAACTTTAGTCAACAGCAGCTTTGTGGATAAATTCAAGCTGGCCACTAATCCTTTGCGGATTAAAAACGTGGTCCTGGCTGATGAACATCACATTGCTGTGACAAAGGAAACTGCCCCCTTCTCTGTCATGCTTGAGAACCTCCACTCCACCATCCAAGGTCCCGTCATTGACTTCCCTAAGTTTGACATTGTACTGGGACTAGACTGGTTACGGAAAAACAACCCCCACATGGACTGGGCAACCTCTGTGTTGACCATCAAGCGTGAAGGCGTCAACCATCAGATCTATCCTGACTCTGTGGACCAACTCCTACGTGACCACGTCTTTGTACGCATCACAGAGACTTTGGACAAGAAGGAAAGCCTGAAAGCAATTGACTGGGATTCCTGTCAGTATGAAATCATACACTTCAAGGACCACCAGGATACCTCCACGCCTCAAGATTGCAACATTGTGGCCCGTCACCCAGAAATCTTTAAAGAAGCGTTACCTGGGCTACCCCCTGAGAAGCACATCCAACACTCTATCCAACTCAAGGGGGCTGTACCCAAGGCACGTCCCATCTATTGACTGACCCCAAACAAGGACAACACCCTGTGCGCCTATCTCAAGGAGGCACTGGAAAAAGGACTTATCCGCCCCTCACAGTCTCCCTTTGGGGCCGCCGTATTCTTTGTGGCTAAAAAGGACGGTACCTTACGCCTGGTCACAGACTACTGCGCCCTAAACAAAGTCACCATTAAGAATTGTTACCCACTGCCACTGATTGACAACCTCTTTGACGCCTTGGGAGGAGCCACTGTCTTCTCCAAGATTGATCTAACTGCAGGCTACAATCAGATTTGTATCAAGGAGGAAGACATCCCCAAGACAGCCTTCCGCACTAAGTACGGTTCCTACAAATGTGTGGTACTCAACTTTGGCATGACCAATGCCCCGTCCACCTTTGTAACCTTCATGAACAAAGTGTTTGCGCCACACATAGGCAAACATGCCCTAGTGTACCTGGACAATATTATTGTCTACAGCCCCTTAGTGGAACAGCACCACAAAGACCTGGAGGAAGTCTTTGCAACCTTGGCACAACACAAACTGTTGGCCAAGCCCTCCAAATGCCAGTTCTTCCGGGAGCAACTACCCTTCTTGGGACACATAGTCTCAAAAGACGGCATCAAACCCAACAGCCAGAAGATACAAGCCATCTGCAGGATGCCACCTCCCAAGGACAAGTCAGAACTATGCACCTTCTTGGGAATGGTGGCCTATGTACAACGCTTCATACCCAACTGTGGCATCTTGACTGCCCCCTTGTCTGCCATAACAGGCGCCAAGTCCAAGTTTGTATGGACCCCCCAACGTGACCTCTGTTTTAGACGTCTCAAAGAAAAGCTCACAACAGCTCCCATCTTACAATATCCCAAACAAGACAGAGAGTACCAGATGGAAACCAACGCCTCAGATGCATCCATTGGGGGAGTACTACAAATTAAGAATAGTGATGGTGACTTCCTGCCTGTAGCCTACAAGTTGCGCAAACTGACAGATGGCAAGTGTTAATACCCAATCCACAACAAAGAACTACTGGCCATTGTACACTGCCTAGTCAAATGGCGCTGTTACCTGGAACAGCAGGAAGAATTCACAGCACTAACCAATCACAAGTTGCTCATCTATTTCAAGACACAAGCAAACCTGTCACGCCGCCAAGCGCGGTGGATGGAAATATTAGAAAGGTTTAACATGCTCATCCAATATAAGCCCAGGGCCGAGCTTGCCATGGCAGACGCCCTGTCCTGTCTGTATGTCCGCGCTTCTAGGGGAGAGAATGGGCTTGACCCAGACTGGCCTCTCCTAGTGCTACGTACAAAAGACAAAGGATTCCCTGCAGGCACAACCAACATCACCAGAGAAACGGTCATCAAGAATGAACATCTCTTTGCTGACGTATACGGGACTCTTCACAGAAAGATGTCGGATGGCACAACCATTCCCTACATCCCCACACATCAACAAGTCAATACCATTCTTTGCTACCACAGAGATCTTGGACATACTAAGAGCCAAAATCTATACAAATTCCTAAAGCATAAAGCCTGGTGGCCAACCTTATACCGCAATGTCCAGGAAGTGTTAGAACAGTGCAAGGTTTGCAAAAAGTTTGCCAAAAGCAAAACCCCGCCTAAGTCTGTACTCCCCATTCAAACCCAACTACCGTTCAAAGTATGGGCTCTTGACATTGTGGGCCCCATGCCAGGAAAGCACAACAACAAAAAATACATCATCACAGCCATTGACTTTGCAACAAGGTGGCCAGTAGCCCAAGCGGTGAAGGCACACACCGGCAACAACGTCCGACAATTCATTGGCAAGGAAATAATCAGCAGGTTTGGAAAGCCAGAACTCCTGATAACCAATGGAGGCAAAGAATTGACCTCCAAAGACACCAATGTGTACCTCACCAAAAATGGGGTCAAACACACCGTCACAACACCATACCATCCACAGGCCAATGGACGCGTAGAGCGGCTTAATGGTAGCCTTGTGCAAGCCCTAGCCAAACTCACCGCCAGGAGACCTGAAGACTGGTATAAGCAGCTACCAACTGCATTACTTGTGTGCCAAACCCAAGTGAACAGATCCACCAGGAAAAGCCTGTTTGAACTGGTATACAGCACACAGCCAAATATCATTCAAGCATTGACAGGACCCAAACTGGAAATTCCAAGTCAAGTCCCCCCTTGCTCAGATCCTCAAGTAGTAGAGGCCAACAGCAAACAAGCAGCCAAAGAAAAGGAACACTTACAAAAGACATTTGTTCCCATCTGCAATAGACATGAAGTCGGGGACAAAGTCTGGGTCATGAATGTTGACAAGAGCAAACTACAACCCAAGAAAGTAGGGCCAGCAATCATTCTAAAGGTAAACAACAATAACACTTACCTTGTGCAAGGGCTTGGGAAACGCAAGCAAGACAAGACCTTACACCACAATTGCCTACACCCCTGCAAAGCAAGACAGAAACAACAAGAAACCGCCCTGCCTGCCACCAAACAACAACTGATTCAATACGGCGCCCTGGCTCCCTGACAACCTGCCCCCAGAGGAGGCCGACCTTCAGCTGGGAGGGGTGTCAAAACCGCAGGCTTGACCCGCCAGCAAGGTTCCAACCAAGCAGGTTTGTGACCCGCAATCCAATTATCTGGTCACCCAAAGCCAGACTAGGAAGTCAACTCAAATTACCAAATCCAACAACATGAACAGATGATGATCCTTCACAGTGGATACCTCAATTTGGCGCTTGACTCATTATCAGGATCAAGCCACCCCCTTCTTCCATCCAGCCGTGTGATCACCAATCTTGTTCCTACTATCCTTGATTCACATGAACTATATAATCACTATCTCTCCAATAAAGATTATTATCTAGCTTCTAAATATTTTTCCCCGTGTAACTCTGCTAAAACAGCACAGTTACAACATTACTTTTAATATTTTAAGATTGCTTTAAATTTTAATAGGTAAATTATAATAGTAATATATCTAAATATATTACAAGACATTAGTTATAGTTGCAACCATATCAAATAATAAAAACTAAGTTAAAAATGATTTTATTTACTAGCTTGTCAAGTATGGGTCCATTTATCACAAAGATAAACATGGAGAATTGAATTTATCTGCATCATGCGGCCCGCTTCACTTATATTCTAAACAAATGATTGAAAAGAACTCAAATTACCTTTCCCTTGTAATATGATTTGATAAATACATTTGATATGCTTGACCACGTCCTAAGTACTAATTAGTAAGTGAACATGAAAATCATTGGTTTCCGTGTCATGTGGCTATAGTGGCACTAAAATAATAACGATCAGATGATGACCTACAAGGTTCAATTTGTGGCTTAAAAAAGCCAAAGTACCATCAATAATTCACAATTATTTAAATAAACTAATTTATTTCTATCTTTTTTAATTTATTTATTTGTTAGCTCTACAGTCAATACACTATTGGTGGATTATAATAAAAAATACATATCTCTATATCTAGAATAATTAATTTTATTTATCTTTTGTAATAATTCTTATATGTCTATAATACAATCCAATGTCTTGTCATTATATATAAATAATAATTTTTGAGTCCTAATAAAAAATATATAACAATAAAAACAAATAAAAACCAGAGCGCTCATTTATCTGATTGGCTTGGAGCCCAGGGCTTTGGGGAGAAAGGATTCTGAGTGCTTGTAAAAAGCTGCCACCACATTGGGTGGAATATCAAATTGACTGACCTCAAGGATGTTGAAGAGATTCTTGGTGTCCTGAGGGAGGCCTTTTTTCACCTTATTTTTGATCCACCCAAAGACCTCCTTGATTGGATTCAGGAATGGGAAATATGGCGGGAGGAAGAGAAGTCTCATTGGACAATTGGTAAGCCGGTGGCTGAAGGTGTGGCTGTTTTTGTTGATGGGGGAACTCAGACACAACCAGATCCACTTTGTGGAGCCTGACATTATCCAACACAACAAGTTAGTTGTACTGTGGTAATTTATCCAGAGATACTCCTTGACAGTTTGGAGAAAATCAAGAATGTCCCGCTGTTATGGAAGCCTTTAATCATCTGGTATTGATCTAAACCGCGAGGACCCAGAAGAGCAACCATCAAATATTTCTGGGAATGGACAGCTGCACAATGGGCTACACCGTCCTTGGACCCCTTCTTGACCCACCCATGCCTAGACCTGAGTGAGGAGGAAAACAATGATTTGTCAATGTAGAAGAACTGGACATTCCCAGTCTCTTTTAGGGCCAGATATGTCTTGGCATAAATGTGTCAATCCTTGATGGTCTTCTCATTGTTTCTGTTGTATGGAGAAACTCCAAGCACCTTTCACAAGAAGCCCAATTTGACCATTGCTTTGTATACAAGGGTTTTAGAAACAGAAAGCCCAAACTCTGTGGTTAGCATTGATTGGAAAGCAAGTGAGTCCAGGTGACAATCCTCGATAACCCACTGCTTGATTGCCTTGAGATAGGTGGGCTGAAGTAGGCTGGGCTGCCGCTTAGCCTTGGCAGATTTTACAATTTGCCTGGTGTTGTCATACTTGGTGTTGATGTTGGCAATGTATCTGGCCATGACACCAAATTGGGACGCAATATCCCAAACCACCATTCCCCTGTTCAAGCAGTTGAGGAGAGCTTCACGCTCACTATCTGTCAACTGCTGCCTGCCCTTGGCAGGTACTGCGGCATCCTGGCTAGCAGGCTCAACACAGGGGATGAGGACCTTTGTGTAGAAGGTGGGATCACTCTTACTTGCAGTAGTGCCATTAATGGTGGAATAAGTCACAGGCACATATGGCTCCTCAGTTGTGACCACTGGCTCATAGGAAGTGTCAAAACACAGGGCAGGAAGTGGCAACTCTTGGATCAAGAGTGCGGGGCCGGGTGACAACTGGGTACACAGTGGAGGTGTATGTAACCTCATTATTCACAATGACCTTTGTATAGAAGTCTTTTGTGGCAGGCCTTGAGAGCAGCTTCTGTCTAGGATTCAGGCTACTGTTCCTGGCTTGAGATGTGGGAGGTGGTTGGCTGGCGCTGACACCTTGGGAGGCCTGTGTGTTGGCATGACTCCCCTCAAGTTGGGTTCTGGGTCTGTTCTTGGACCCTCTGGGATGCTCTTGTGGACAGGCTGCCCGCGGGCTGGTGCAGGAGCGGGTGGGAATGCAATCGATGGTCCATAAAAATAAAATAAAAAAATATATTTTAGATTAAATATGTATTTATTTGGAGTTATTGGTTTAGTTGTGGGTAGTTATTTTCTCTTGAGTTAGCCTTGAATAGTAACAGAATTTCTATATCCGTGATTTGAAGTGTATAATATTGTATCCTTTCCAGGTTTGGATAATTTTAAAGTTTAATAACTTTTTATGTCTAAACATGGTTATTGAGATTGAATTTTTCATTTGATTTTAGTTGTGGTGGAGCTTCTTGATTTGGGTTTGTGTTTCCTAGTGTGCTTACTGTACATTAAATTTGGATTCCAGTTTCTGAAATTAATATCTGAGTTTAATAGTGGCATTCAAAAGTGATTTGAATTTTGGTTCATGGATTTGACAATCCCGCAATTCCAAAAAACATAGTAAACTTAATGGAAATGGTTGATGGATTTGAACGCTTCAAATCTGATTCCAGTTAATTCATTTTGGTCATTGGAAATATGCAGTTTGACTTGAACATTGAAAAGTGTCTATAAGTTCACACATTTTCAAATATTCAAATAAATACTCAAAAAAATCAATTTAATTAAAAAAAGGCCATCCCGCAAAAGTGATTCAAAATTTGGACCAAGAATTTGACAATCCTGCATTTTTACATTTAGGTTCTGAATTTACAGTATTGAATGATGCTAGAAATATGAAGAGCTTTAAAATGAGTGGTTGATCAATCATTTTTCTTTCTTTTTTTTGCTGAGATACACTTGCATGGATGACATTATTTCATGCAACAGAAGTTCATGCAGTGAGGATCACTTTTTTCTCATTTTTAGCTCTCAATTGGCCTTGTGACCTGACTTGATTCATTAAGATAAATTGTAAACACTGTCAAGAGCTCTTGAATGCAGGTTTGGGCATTGACATTTATTGATTAGCAGCTGATATATTGTCAGAGACCCACTTGAAAGGAAATAAATTCCCAAAATTGTGAGCCAAGGCCCCTAAATTTAACCCTGCAATAACTGAACCAATAGGAACTGTAACCATTGCAAGATGACCAAAATGGCTTAGATAGGCAAATCTTTTCATCAGGGAGCTAAACCTTCCTAGAAGGTAATAAACTATCAGGTATATCAACAGATAGAATGATGTATTGGGTTGAACCAGGGATATCTCGGCTTTGGGAGGCTTAGAAGTAGAATAGCCAAAGTTGAATTTTCTCTCACAATGTCCAGAAGAGTACTTAAACCATCCATGAGCCAGGGACTCCTCTTGGTGAGAATCATCTGGTTAAGAGTTGCGCCAATCAGTGGTACAGGTTGGTCCTTCAAGAGAAAGGACAATAGACAGGAGGAAGAATAGAAACCAGAACAGAAAATAGTTTTCCTTCATGATCTTAAGAGAATATCAAAGTAAAAACTTATGAAAAATGAAATATAAGAATAATATTTATTGTTGAAACAAGAGTAAAAAATGATTAAGGCTTGCTTAAATATTGCTTGTGAAATAAAGTAAAAGATAATTGAGAAGCAGAGGATGAAAAACTCAAGTTTTTTTTTCAAAAAGAAACCTTTGAGAGGTTTTTCATGATTGATTTCTTAACCTGATTAGTTATTGCCACCAAAGAACAGAAGAAACAGAAACAACAGAGGGAAAAACCACTTTCTGAGCTTCCAGTATAGAAAGAAGCAGGGTTGTGAGTAGTTTAGTATCATAATACCCTGGTATATCCCTGGCTTAGTCAACCAGTTTGAAAGCAAAAACTGCTGAACAAGCAGCCAATCATTGTTTGAGCGGTAGGTGACGTTTACTTTGATTGTATTAAACTTTGCTAAACTAGGGACAGAAGAGAAAGCAAGAATCAAATGAAAAAATTCAATATAAATAGGTAAAGTATGTTGAGAGTTGAATGTGTAACTAACACTAGGCCCTTACTTGAGGTTCTGGGTTTGATCCCCATCTAGTTTAAGATTCAAAAACCAGACTGTGTGTAAAATCTTGTTGTTGATTGTTTTTGCCTGAGTATCTGTAAACATGGGTTCCAAATAATTCAAGCTTTCAAGGGAAAATTCCTTGACAGATATGATTGCATGAATTACAATATCTATGCAACCATGACATCATGCTTAATAAAGCAGTGATATCTCAATCTAGAATTTCACAATTCTCCCCTTTTGCACTAGACTGTGCTTATTTTTTGCTTTGATCCTCATTCAGAGCTGTCATGAATGATCCTGATACGTAGCCTGGGGTAAATATTCCCAGGATAAGTCATTTCAAAAACCTAACTTGGTTTTATTATTCCTAATAAAAAACCTTAACAGCAAAAAAGTGTTTTTTTTTGTCTCAGGCAACAAAAATTGACAAAAACCACAAAACTGTAAAATTTTTGAAAATTAATTAAATCAATTAATTATGAAAAAAAATTCTAAAAATAGTTTATGGTGCTGATGAAATGCTGAACTTGAATTTATTTTGATTTTCATTTTTATCAGTTGTCATTTTGCTAACTATTTACAATAGTTTTGCGGGATTGTGAATGTTGTCTGGGCAACAAGCCCTGTGCTTGTTGTTGATTACACTAGTATGGACTCTTGCATGAAGTGCTCTTGTCTGTCACAGGTGCTCCCACTGTCAGGACAGATCCTGAAATTCATTTGGTGTATTTTTCATTAGTTATAGTAATTTAATTTTATATATTTTTAATTCTTCAGAGTTGCTTTACCAAACAATATTTAATTTCTTATATATTAATGTTAAATTTTTATTTTTTTGGTCTTGATTTTTTAATTTTAGTAAGCTGATCTCTCCCTCAGTTTTTCTTATCTTTGAATGATTTTTAGGTTAAACACTGCACAAAAAACTCTTACTTGAACTCATATATTTTCTATTTCAAAGCTTACAATTTAATGGGAAATCCCCTGTAGTATGAACCATAAACTATAGAACTAATCCCTTTAAACTATAATAGTTACTATTTTGACAATTGATAAATTTTCACTTTTTTGTGCTTGATTTAAATAGTTTAATTTCAAACCAATCCATTTTTTATTTGTTTGTATTGGTTATTTTTAATCTTAATATTGATATTATATGCTTATGATATCAAAATTTATAAATACGATTTCTACATAGGATTTTCTATTTGCCATCATATCAAATATATATGCTAATCTAAAGCCTGCTTTTAGAATCGATGCGACTAAAATCATAAGGCCTTATTTTCATACCTCAAAGAATTCGAAATAAGAGAAGCAAGTTTTAAGAGCTTATCACCTATAAATATAGTTTTCCTTTGGTTATTACAATTATTTCTTTGTTCTCTAAAACACTAAGGTAAATATTAATATTGATTTATATTTTTTATATGATGATAAGTTCTTTAAAATGGTTGAATTTCTTCAACTGAAACGTTCTGTAGATATATAGTTGTTTACTGAAGCCTTCTAAAACTCTAAAGTCATTTTTTTCACCTCTAACGCCCCTTAGGTTTACCCGTTTGCTGCCATGCCGCCTTAATAAACAATTAACTATTTTTTTAATTCCTTCCTTACCTTCTACAATGATTAGATAAATGAGTACTTTTGAATAAAAAACACTGCATCTGTGGATGCTAAAAAACTCGTATAAAGTTTTTTTGCAACGGTAAACATATTGCAAGTGTAAGAAAATATATTTCGGAAGTAACTCCCAAAAAGAGTTTTTTTGCAAGACTTCAGTTGGAGATGCTTCAGTCGGTTAGATAGATACCTTGACTTGCTTTTCGCAAAATATTTGAGCTATCTTCAGAACTTTTTACAACTCATTTTGAGATAGTGCAAATGAAATTAAGTAAATCTTTCTGAGCTACGAAATTTACAAGATTTTTCAAAAATTACAAAGTAGTTTAGAATACTCTAAATTTTTCTAAAACCTTTTATAACTATTATCATCTCAAAAGCTCATAAATGTACAACTTTTTACATGTGCATAAAAATTATTGAGAGACCCCAGTTAGTCTGATAATTTTTAAGTGCTTCTTCTATTAAAAATAGTAAATTTATCAGCCATCAAAAAAGTTCAACTTTTCTTTCAGCTTTTCTAAAAATTAACTATTACATATTAATTTTTGGTTTTATCAAACATCTTTGAGCTAAGTATTTAGCTTATGGTGCCTTGTCTAGCTTAACCAAGACCTTGTTTAAGTACTTATTATTGCTATAAAGTATTTATGTAAAATAGTCATAAAAGCCTTACATCAAGCCTATTGTTAATACATATATATGTGGTTTAGCAAGCTTTGTAAATGAATATATAAATGTAAGCTTGTTAAAAATGTGAAACCCCCCCCCCTAAAAAAAAAATTTAAAACTTTTCTAGTGTTCTATATTTAGTAAAAAGAGCTAATATATAGCAAACTAAGTATAACAATATAGCATAGTGTTGATATTTTTTATTTTCTTCATTTTGGTGCACAGTTTACTCAAATACCAAGATTTAAGCTCTAAAAAACAGTGCTCCCAACTTAGCTTAGGCATGAAAACCTGGGAAAATAACATTTTAGCTATGTGAAAAAGTTTTCATATACTTCTTTGCTAACTAGTTATCACTAGCTTAATATTTAAAAATAAGTAAGTTCAATGATATTTTAAATAAACATATTATTTTTCTTTAAACTTTAAGGCTACCTCTTTTTATACAGAAATGTAAGTTTTAAAAGTGCACATTTAATAGGCAAAACTGTGGGTTATACATATACTAGGTAGTTCCCGTCCAAGGACAGATATAAAGTTGAATTTATTAAAGCAATTCAAAATTTTATTGTATTTTCAGACTGGGATTACTTATCGTATGTTTAATTAAATTTCTTACTTAAAATGCTTCCTTAAAAGATAGCTATAACTATATTTAAAATTCAAATTACATATTCCAAATAAAAATAAGATATGAATCTAAATAAGTGAAGTATCATCATTAAGTTTAGTAAAGATAATAATGGTTTTAATTGTTATATTGTGATTTTCCAAGATTTATTAAAATGTAGATCTGATTTGTAGCTTTAAAATAAGCTATTAATCATTAAGATTGGCTTAGTATTCACACAGATATGTTGTTTTTATTTTTTAGTGTGTACTGTAAATTCAGAACCTAAACGTAAAAATGCAGGATTGTCAAATCCTTGGTCCAAATTTTGAATCACTTTTGCGGGCAACTCAGCTGAGTGAAAAGTAAAATATTTAATAAAATCAACCATTTGATTTGACTTTTTTGGCTTATTTAAATTGGCAAATTTTGAATCTCTTGAGCAGATAACTCAACTAACAAAAGACAAAACCCAACAAACAAATGTGGGATACATGAATCAGAAATGCAGGATTCTTATGTAAGATTTGAGATTTCCTGCATATCAAACAAATCATAGACATCATGTGAAAATTAACAAATCTGAAATTGTGGGATTGTCAAATCCAAGAACCAAGTTTCAAATCATAATTGCGAGGAATTTGAAATAAATATAATTTATGGGTGTCTCAAAAAGGATGCCAAAGGATCTAGAGTGGATTTGTGCTGATTCTTTTAGAAATCATAGGCATTCTCAAAAATCACCCTATTTCATTTTAGGTCGGCTAAAATTTAGATTGTATTATTCACAAAATTAACATATATAACAATAAAATTGACTAAAATATACATTCCTCTTCTCAAAGTTAAAATTATAATAAAATTTTTATTATGTCTTCTTTCAACAACAACCAAGTCAACGAGCTGTTCCCTGGCCTTGACAAAATTATGCAGGGTTACACTGTGTCTTCTAATAGTGAAGCCTCCCTCTATGACCACCCCCAACCTGCAGGCCCCTCCGCAAGCGCCACACAGGAGTCTGTTCTTTCCCCTGCAACTTCCAGCATGGCCCTGTTTGCCCACCATGCACAGGCAGCTGCCAACCCAAATCCTTTATCAGCAATGGCATCTGAAACCAGCCATTTTAGCCATGGGGTCACCCAGAGAGCCCAGAACCCCAAAACAGCCAATCAGATGGTGTTGACCAGTTCACAAGATGGACATATCCCTCCCCCAGCCAATCAGCCTGCAAGACACAGAAGAAAATTGATCACCCTGGAGATTGTTCTCAAAATGGTTGAAAAGTGAGGCAAGCTTATGTCCCTTGGGAAAATTGCGGCCGCAATGGGTTTTGCAAAGTCAACTGTGGCTGCAATCCTGAGAGCCCACACCAACTGTGGCCCCCCTACCAAGAAGACCCTGACTAGTGCCTGTACCTCAACCAAAGGTGACACAGCCCATCCCCTTATGATGGCTATTATGGAACATGATCTGTGGATGCCCCTGGTCCAGGTATGTCTCCAGTTGTCAGGAAGCCAGTTGTAAGTAGGGGCCTTGGGCGGTTCAGGATGAGGTACGGCCGAGCCGGCGGGTAGGGCCCACCACAGAATGGGTGCTAACTTGATAATATAAGATACAGATTGTCCGAGTAAGGATCAAGGTCTGGAGTTGAGGACCATGGAATCTACCAATCCTGTCAAAGTAATGTAGAGTACTCCAAACAGTTGGGTAGAGGTGGTCTCGGCTGCGGCGGTGGGTTCCAACGGGCGGTCTGGTTGTGGTGTTAAAGGGGGAGTCATAGGAACAAAGTAGGCAGGCAATTGTACTTGTCTTTGAACAGTAAGGGCAGAATCTCAACCCTCTTTCCTTTGCGTCCTATGTACTTGGTACTTCTAGTCCTTGCCAGAGGGTCAGCAATGAGGATGGTTTCCAAGTCGTACTCTGAATAGGCCGGGTTGGGGGGTATTCAGTAAAATGCACAGGTCCAAAGGGGGCTCCCGGGGGACAGTATAATGCCTGAGACAATTTGGCAGGTTGGTCTTGGGGAAGGGTGGCGGCCTGGCGGTCAACATGACTGGAATTAAGATGGAAGATCACTAAGACTAGATAGGGTAAGATTTGTTCAAACCAAAGGTTCATAAAACTTTATTATCAAAAATGACAATGTGGTCTTTACCATACCGCTGGGGTTTTTATACCATGGGGCTTTGCTCCTTTGATTTTCGCAGGATTCAGGTTCACAGACAAGGTGCTGGCAGGACGTGGGTCTTGGCTTGGGCCCCAAGGGCAGCAGATCCAGGTTGTGCCTGTTCTGGCAAATCAGAAAGGCAATGCTTTGTTTTGCCGCCACTGTTCACTATGTCACCTGAGTAATCCAATTGTACTACCCCTTCTGGGCGGCATGCCAGCAGGTTGTTGGTAGAGTTGAGAATAGGGTTTGTTTTAACCTCTTTAAGGCAAGCTGTAACCACTGTGTAGGTTTGGGCCTTTGGTGGCTCCAGGTTAGCATCAATCTGATGACCATTTGGGGAATTGTTTTTGGGAGACTGGCAGGTCTTGGAGTAACTCGTCAACTCAAGTACGCAATTTAGCAAGTTGGCAGTCTCCCGTCCACTTTGTGTGACTCAAATTGTCTTTGGAGGGTCCTTTGTAGTAGGCCGGCAGAACACAGAGTAATTCACCAATTTGAGCCCATCTCTTAACGGATTGGCGGGTCCTGGACTGGTCTGGAGGGTTGAATCCGCCTTCTGGGAACCAGGGTTTAACTCTTGGGTTTTTAATACAAGTATTGAAATGTCATTCATGACACCAGTTGGGACTTCATGGTATCTTCACCAACAAAAGAACAGTTAATTCATGGATGCACAGAGTTGTGGTTGCCGCCAGAATCCTATCCAATCAGGTTCTTGGTGGCCCCATTTTGGTGGATATCAACCCATACAATGCAACTATTATTAATTTTATTAAAGGGAGGGCAATGAGGACCTGTAATGATGTCATCTTCCTATCATACACCAAGATCTTGGCCAGTATCCAAGACTTTGGAGAGAAGCACATCCAATCTGACATGTACAAGCACGGCCCAATCTTGTATTGTTTTGTCAGGGTTTTATTGGCAGTTTTCCCATTGGGCGTCAATTATTACTTGGCAATTTTGAACACCGCAGATGGGTATGCCTACCAGACAGAGCTCAAGGCCATGCTGGAAGAGTGGGCCACACAAAACACTGTGCACACAGTTGTACTGAGTGCAGAGATGGAGCAGCAGGAATGGGCTACCCACAAAATCAGGGCTGCGGGGCATACCTGCTGGTCCTACCCCATCAACTATGCTGAAAGACATCTTGCAGATGTATGTCTTTACAATTTTGGTTCTGCCCTCAGGCGCTTGAAGCCTGCCACCTACAACAAACTATGCACCCAAATTGATAAGGGGTATGAGCTTTTCCCTTCCGCGTCTGTCCAGGACTTATTTGATCTCATCATCTTCTATGCAAGTGATAGTGATAAGTCCAGAAAGGACCCCTGTCTCCCCCCACGCCAGTCCATCTGTTTTGTCAAGCCAGTATATGTGACGGAAGAAGAATTCAAGCAATTGAAGCAAACTGCTCTTGCTGTCCCTTCCCAGTCAACAGACCCTGCCTCCCCAACCCCCCATCAAGCCATCTGCCTTCCAACCCTGACTCCCAAGCCACCACTCATTCCCTCCCCACTATCTCTGATGCCACCCATTTCACAGGCGCAGATGAAGGCAACGTTCATTCCACCCATTCCCTTCCCTTCCCGTCCTTTGATTAGTAAATAAATCTTTTCTTTGTGACAACTTATTAAAATTGATATCTCTCTTTCAATTCATACTTAATAATATTTTCTTTTTACATTGTTAGCATTCTCCATATGTAAAGAATCTTGTAAATTGATGTGGTAACATATAATTATTTCTATGTATATTTTCATCATTGTTAATAAATTAAAGACAATAAAGATAAATATTACATTAAAATATTGTAATTAGACATCAACTCTTGATATTTTGATATTATGTGCATAACTCAATGCATTTTGTTTAATAAAATCCATTGTAAACTTGGCCTTTTCCACTATAATTTAATGAAATGTACTGTGTTTATATTAGGGCCATTAACACTTAGTACAGATATTGAAAATTAGTGCATTTTATAGCCTGTATATTTACCTATTGATAATAATTCTATAAAATTTTCAGACGGATTTTACAAGGTAATAATAATGTAATGTGTTAATAGATTACTGTTTACTGTCATTAATTGGCTGATTTTCTTTGCTGTGGCAATTGTGCATTTCCTTATATTTCCGAACTAGTATCCAATTGGTTGGCTTCACATCCAATTGCACAGGCAATAGGAAAACAAGCCGCCACCCCAAGACTGGACGTGGTTGGGGTGGCGGCTTGTTTTTCTATTGCCTTTGCAATTAGATGTGAAGCCAACCAATTGGATACTAGTTCGGAAATATAAGAAAATGCACAATCACCACAGCAAAGAAAATCAGCCAATTAATGACAGTAAACAGTAACCTATTAACACATTATATTATTATTACCTTGTAAAATCCTTCTGAAAAGTTTATAGAATTATTATTAATAGGTAAATATAAAGGCTATAAAATGCACTAATTTTCAATATCTGTACTAAGCGTTAATGGCCCTAATATAAACACAGTACATTTCATTAAATTATAGTGGAAAAGGCCAAGTTTACAATGGATTTTATTAAACAAAATTCATTGGGTTATGCACATAATATCAAAATATCAAGAGTTGACGTCTAATTGCAATATTTTAATGCAATATTTACGTTTATTGTCTATAATTTATTAACAATGATGAAAAATATGTATGTGCTGAATATAGTACTATAAAAACCAGTTTTTTGATGGAATTTGAACA